>BJBW01011664.1:67407-91238 GCA_004320125.1 Scolopax mira
GAAAAAAGCCTTTAAAGTCTAGCAGGTCTTTTCTCTTTCCTCCTCCCCAGACCCATCCATCCCACCCCACCCAACTTTCTTGTCCAGAAAGTTGGTTAAGTTGGTCTTGACGGGCACAGCTTGCTGGTGTATCAACCACTCCTCCCAGTTTTGTGTCATCAGCAAACTTGCTGAGGGTACATTCCATCCCTTCGTCCAGGTCACTGATGAAACTATTGAGGACTGGACCCAGTGCTGACCCCCTGGGGGACCCCACTTGTTTTAGACCTCCAACTAGATTCTGTGCCACTGATCATGACCCTCTGAGCTCTTTCAGCCAGTTTTCAATCCATTCATCTAACCCACACTTCCTAAGCTTACCTATGGGATTTCAGTGTTGTTGCGCGTCGCATGTGTTTCATTAAATAGAGATTAAGGCACTGATCAAACTATTTTACATTTGTACGTAGGAATAGATTTTTAAACCAAAAAAAAAAAAAGATAGCTTACCATATCAGACATTCCAGGTCCCAAACGGTCACACTCCTCCTTGGCATGAGCAACCAGAGACTTTACAAAAGATGAGTTTGTCCTCACAGCTTCCTGAACATCAGTCACCAGCTGAATGCAATCTTGGCACACATCCCCATTTCCCTGGACAAAAAGTAAAAGGAAACTTAAGCTGATGTATCTTCACGTGCCACATTTTAAGAAGCTTATGTTATCAAAACAGCCTTTAAAATTTGCTAAACTATATACAAACCTCGATAAATACTACGAAACACTTGAAAGCCTGAACTAACGTGAATAGACAAGCTACTGCTGGTATATGCACCAGCCACTAGATGGAGATTAGGTACTTAATTGGTTCTGAAACCCAAGATAACTGTTAAGATACCCAATCTGCAATATCTCTTGGTTTTATCACAGACCACAGTGGGTAGGTTTCTAAATTTGTCACAGATCTTACCTGCTCTACCCACAGCAGCTTACTCTCCACCCACCCAATTGTTTCAATCCTGTATCTAGGACTTGCTATCAAGACTCAGCCTCTACTCACAACTTCATGGTCTCATCTACTCCCCTTTGTCAACTATTAGTTCTTTTCTGATCCAGTCTGTCACCCCTAGATTCAGAGACAAATGCTTCCCCTGAAGCTAGCAGACTACTCAATGTGGGAAGAATTCTTCTTTCTTTGAACACTGGTGCCAAACTTGCCCTCAGACAAAATTGTTTCCAGTAAGACCTGCTTGACTACTACAGTGTTGGATGAGAACAGCCCAGCACAAGACTTCATAGGCTGTGGTTGTTAATCCAAGATTGTAAGTATCGTCCACAGGGGCTGCAACTATCATCTTACTGAGCTTGAAACCCACAGGTTGAGGAAAAAGGTAGCTGTCTGCGTGTAGCAGCACAAAATTCAGTGGGAAACACACCCTCAGGTGAAGAACATCAGCTTAATCTGTGCCCAGCACAACAATCTCTTGCCAAGAACCATCAGTAAGTTCTTACACAAAGAAGCACTGAAGTTCTGGAGCATAAAAAGACAGACACCTCTTGCACCCTGGAATAGCACTGCACCCTCACCTTAGACTTCTGTTTGGGTTTGTCCTGAGGGTAAAGGAGAAGGGGCACGTTAGCCATGAACGGGGATGCCAGTTCAGAGAAATCCAGCTCTGGGATCTTATTGGACTGGAGCTGTTTCTGAAGCTTCATTGCTGCAAGGTGTTTCTGAAGGGGCTGGCACAGCGACAGGGCACTGCACACAACTTCAGGTTTATCCTAGGGGAGATAAGATACATACATAAAACTCTATAGACTGATGTCACTTTTATATCAAGTTCAGAATAGAGAGTCCTTCAATTGAAATATGAGAGGAAGGGAAAAATGTTTTCACAGCCAGGAAGCAGTCTTCAAATTTACACCATTAATTGCAACGCCAGTGATCCACAGAGAATTGAAGGGATCATACCACAATCTTATGTGGAAGAGAAATTTAAAAGCAAAACTTAATTCCAACAGTTGCAAATTGTTATCTACTTACTAGCTCTTCTTTGATCATATCCATGATACCAGGCAGGTAGGAATCCACAACCTCTTTGCATTCAGAGACCAGGTCTTGGTTAGGAAGAAACTCACATGTCTTTTCCAAGTAAGAGCGAATCTCATCCTGTAAAAGATAAGGTGGGCTATAGACTAACAAAATATGTATCTATATCTATATGTAGGACACAAAGCCTAAAAAAAGCCCCTTGCATTCAGGTAGGTCCAGGCACTTGGCAAACAAAACTAGAATGACATTTTACACTATAGGTCTGTTTTCCCCAGTCCTGGACTGTCAGTGAGACCTTGCCAAAGAGAAAAGATGAAATAACACTTACAAGGCCTGCACCACAGTCCTGCCAACATAGAACATCCCCATTTAAGAAGAGAAGTGAAATTATGGACTAGCGGGACAGTGATTTGTTTATACAAAGTACTCCTAGATTCACAAAAGAAAAAGAAAAGAAATGCCCACAACCAAAATAAAGACCATTTGATGTAATCATTCACTGCAATATCCCACCTTTTAAGATCAATGACCCACTGGCACAAGAACAGTTTTATTAAGCACCTACAGTCAATCTGGAATGTGTCAGAGCATGACATGAGCATGTCAGAGCTCCAGAATTTGCTAATCTCTAAACTGTAAGAAGCTGTTTAAAAGCCTTTTCCCCACATACTCTGGCCCCTTTCAACATTTGCTCCTTATGTTGGGAAAACATCACTCAGACTGGTTTTCCACCCCCTCACCTTGCAATCTTGTTAACTCAATGAAATCAAATATTTATTGCCTTGGGAGCAGGAGATGGGGAGCTCTGCTTACCTCGGTGCCATTATCCTTCAAAACCTTGCCAGCCACTGTCACAAGTTCCTTACACAAGTCACAGGGGATACTGGTCTGGAAAGAGAAGTAGAGAATTACTTTGAGACTGAATTCAGTACCTGTAAATGCAGCGTGCAAATAAAAACAGGAAGAATAAGAATCACTTTTGGAATTGAAGTTAAGGGAAGAAATTCTGGCTGAAACATGGATGAGGTGTTCCAAGTATGTCCAGCTCTGGCTTCTTCAGTAAATCAAAATGGTGTAATGAAGCAGGGATGCCACCTCCTGCTCCTTTCACCTAGTCCCATCTCCCTTGAAGCAAAAATGCTGCCCTGAGAAGCCTTCTCCTGAAGCTTTTACAGTATTCTTACTAGAAATCGAAGAATTTTAGAAGATCTGGTAAAGCAGCACTCGCATCTAGTACAAATGCAACTTGAAAAGCCACACTGAATGTAACATTTGTACCATTATTTACTGTCCTACATTATGTGCTTTCATAATTTAGCACATGCTGCACCTTTTGGGGAACGTTAACTTATGAGAAAGACCTAAAGAATCATACAGTTTTTTGGTTTTTTTTTTTTTAATAAGCCTATCAGTTTGGCATTGTTCAAGTTAAGAATAAGAAAAGGCACTATGAATTTGTTCAATGAGTGGCTTTAATAAAGAGGAACAACTCTGAAATCCACTAGCTCCATTCCACACATCGCTTGGTGATTGTGCAACAGGTCACAGGAGAAGTCAGCAGACAAGTTGTGCAAGGCAGAGAAGTGGAAAGCAACCTTTATCTAGCACCCAAATTAAGGGAGAGTAACCAAGGCATAGTCAGATGTAGCATTTAACTCCAATCAGACTTGGAAAAAATCTTCCTCAGCATAGCTAAACCAGCTACCTCAGCTGTGGGTGGGAAGAAGTCATCTCAGGAGGTGATACTTACCACAGTAGGCTTGTCCCAGACATTCTGCTGGCAGTGCTTCACCGCCCCGCACCGCGAGGCTGTCCCAAGGTTCTGACACCATACCTCTGGGCCCTTCACACACTCCTGCCATAAAACAGGGCTTGCCACAGCTGCCAGAGAAAGAATCATCCTTTCAGTTGCACATTTGAATGGTTTCTAGTCCCAAGATCAGCAGGTTAATGCCGTATATGGTATAACCACAACCCTTCCAATAGGCTGCTTTGATTTACTAGATATTTTAAAGCATGTTTCAATCCAACAATTTCTACCTGAAACATGAGTCCCAAATACACGTTACACAGCCAAAAAACTCCAGAAAAATCAAAACAGTTGAATTCCTGCCTGAGCCTGTGAAGCTCAGCAGTCCATTGCCCCATCATCCACCTTTTAAAACAAGAACAAACCAACCAAAACCCACACTTTGCTTATCACACAAGAACTACCAGATTACTCAAAACAGAGAAACCACTCATTGCAGAAATCCACAATTCAGACAGCTGATACCCAAAGCTACAACCCTCCTGGTCCTTGCAGTCACTTCAGCTTTGAACCAGGAGGCACATTTAGCTTGTAATTGCTGCCTGCACTACTCCTCCTAGGAGAACCACCCTTTTCTCATCCAGCAACTCTTAAGAGCTAGCAAATTAATCAGATTAGGAGCCACACCACCACACATATTACATGGAGGACTTAACAGCCAGGTGCAGACCAAAACACTGAACAGAATGTTTCAAGAGTCAAAGCAAAACAGGGACAGGAAACAAGGTGAGACATGTTCCTCCAGTTCCATCAGACAGTTCTAAACCCATTCCATCTATTTAGACTTCGCTTCCTCTTGGTCCATTGCACTAACTTAGGAAGAAACAACTCCTGAAATCCCACAGCAAACATGCTCCAAGAAAATTTCCCATGGTCTAAGCCTACAAGGCACTGCTGTCAATGTTTTAGAATATAAAAAAAAAGTTCATTCAAACCTCTTAGCCATATAATGTTGTTTAGGAGCCATCATTTCCACATCGATGCTGTTAACACACCACAAAATGCTGTAAAATTGCACTCTCAACAGGAAACAGAATTTAAGCTGTTCAATTCCTACAAACCTTCTAGTAAGGTTCTGAACAGATGCACAATTGCTTTTCCATTTCTCACATCTCAGATCTAAGCACTTAGAGGATCAACTTAACAGCTGAATTACTAGTGCATCTACTAGGTACATAACCCTTACACAAACAGAGTCTTAGGAATAAGACTTCAAAGCTTCTAATAATGTATGGTTAGCAAAATATTTACAGATGGCCTATTTTAAATTACAGCATTATCAATCTGGAAGTACTAAGAGTAAGTTTCCAAATCAGACCGGTCAGCCCAATAGCTGTCAGCTCTGGCAGGATGACAATAACCAAGAAGAAGCTTGTTTGAAGGAAAGAGTTATTCTTCCCTTTCAGATACTGCTATTAATCAATGACTGAAAGGCTCTGCAAGGCAGAGTCAAAGACTGGCTTAAGTCAAGCAAGACCTTGACTTTTAACAACGTAATTAAGAGGTTCCAACTATTTACAAGTATAGCTTTTAACCTGTGCCTTTAGTTCCTTAAATCAAAAGAAATTGACTTGCTATCCCCTGTTTGAAATATACTGGAAAACTACAAAATTGAAGTATAAAACTGCAACAATAGTGATTCCAGGCAGTTTCTCAAGCTCTTGATCTAAGAGGCTGTTTAAAGCCTCTGACCTAGTCATTATAAATGCAGGACAGAAGAAACACGATGCTTCAGACTTATGTTTATTTATCAGCTTTTGTTTCTCTGTCTTTAACAACTTCCCAGCCACATGGCTTCTGAATCAAACAGATGTTCACACGGAGTCAGTCACAAACAGCCAGATTTTTTCAGGTCATGGCACTGAGGCAGAAGAAAACTGAGAAGCCAGGCAGTAGTCTGAGACCTTTTGAGGTGAACAGAATGTAGGTTGCAGATAATTCTGTTCAGAAAGGTAGAAAAAAAAAAAAAGCCTTAACTGATTTTTGACAGCACATTAACTACTTGATACCTCTGCACTGCTTCCCTGCATTGTGTGTCTCACCAGTTTGGAAAGAGAAAAGAGTAATTTCTCAGAAGAGGCATACACAGCCATATTTTGTTTGGATTCTGCTCAAAGCAGTGCCAGTGGGCACACAGTCACTTCTGATTGCAGAATAAAGACACTAAAATGTCTGCAAGCCTCTACAGGAGGCCAAAGACAAAATCTCAGAATAGCATCAAAGGGTTCATAAGTCAGTGAAGACTGAAAATTAGTTTCAGGATGCAATTAAGCACCCTGAACACATACCCATTATTTAAAGTCCTCAGCTGGGGAAGTTCTTTCCTTCTGAGAAGACAACTCTACATTGGATGCTTTCAGTACAGATCCTTCTGGTCAAACAGTGACTAGATAAATTTGTTTGTTAGGGACGCACATCACTGGTACATTTTAGAATGTACAGAGAAAAAAAAAAACCCATGCCAGCCATGGCTTCTTTTCTTCCATCTTCCACAGCAACTTTAAATATACTTAAGATAGGAATTAGTTTATTCTTGTGCTGTTTCACATCAGAATAAATAGTTCTGAGTCTTTAACAGTTATCTTACCTGTTCTCTCAAAGTAGCCTCTTCTGCAAGAAGAGTGACACCTTAATGAGGTATTGCACATTCCCAGCAAAGCCGCAACCCGAGCAAAAACAAAGCACTGTCAGTTACTTCACAGAACTCCTAATGCTTGTTGGATAAACCCAATGGGATTACCTTCTTAGTCACCTTTGGCAGCCCTTTATTTCATGGTTTTTTTCTTTATCTAAGGCTCAACCATTTTTAAATAGATTGCTCCTTTCTCTATAGATTAGCTCTCAACAGTCACGTGTCACGCTCGCTCAAACCTGGCTCCTTCCCTGAAGTTTGGTGCTCTAAAAAATAGCGGTTTGCAAGAAAAAGTTTATCTGTGAAGGCCAGAGTGTTTCTTTACTCGTCCCCTTTGCTGGTTCCTCCCTTCTTCAACTGCTTCACAGAAGTGATTTCTTCAGTTTTAGAAGGAACGGTCGTTGGCTCCACCATGTTTTTCCTAAATTAAGGCAGTGAAAGAAAATGGAGGAGGAAGGAGAAGTGGGGGTAGAAACGCACGTATAAAGAGCACGTCTTTCAGATGTGAAAGCCTTCTGCTTTCAGGCTTCTAGCCAAATGGACAGCCCAAAGGCACCCTAGGATCCTTGCATACGCTTGCAGCTTCTTGAAACAAAACAAAAAGGAAAGATTCATACCCACTCTGTCCTCACTGATGCTCATGTCTGACAGGCAAGAGAAACCCTTTCCAAGAACAAGCGTTGCCTCAGAAACACAGCCCGAAACCCAGTAACTTCATCAAAACACTCCACGGGGGGAAGGGTAACAGCAGAAAAGGAAGGAGGAATCTTTTCTCTGAGACTGGGGTCAGCAACCTAACACTGTCAAGAACACCAGTCACGCAGTCCTGACAAGTGACAACCACTGCATATTGCATGGGGCTCTGCCAGGAATTCACACAAAACCCAGTTTAAAGACTTTTTCAAAGTGTTTTTCAAATGCCAACTGCGATCTCCTTCCCCAACACTAGGCATCTGGAAAAGAAACACTAACACAGTCAGAAATTAACGAAGTAAAGGTGACAGCCCTCTCAGACACCACCTTGTCTACTTGGAAAAGCCTCACACGTGAAAGCGTAGTTCAGTTCCTCACTTCTCTTCAGGAAACAGGAACCTAGAAGGAAGCTTTTAATGGCTGCTTTTTAATTACCATTCTGCAAGGACAGCTACTGGAAAATTGACAGGATAATTGCCTTTCCTCAGAATAATCTTCCCTTCCCACAAGTGTTTGTGTTATTCTTCCCTTCCAGGGGGAGACAGCCTGAATTTCTTCCTGAGATTCTCAGAAAAACATCCTAAGCAATCCCCTCCAAAGCTGTAATGAATCTACTAATGAGACTTTCGTGATCATGCTTAAAAGTTAACACCTTACATAAGCTTCTACAAACCTGGATTCTATATAGGCCAGACCAGATACCCTAAAAAGCCAGAGGATAAAGCAGAAAACTATCGCCCAGAACACAAAGAAATTCAGCTTGAAGACTCAAACCCCCTCCAAACCAAACTGCTAAGAAAACCTTGGTGTGAGCAGCACTTTTTACAGGCAACTTAACCTGCAGTTGGCAAGAAAAGGAAAAAGCTGAGCTGCTGTTCACTTCACTGCACTGAAGTCAATTGTGGGATAACTTGGGACACTGTCAACTCTCATGCCTTCATGACAGTATAATTTGTTCCCAACATATTAACATATTCATCAGCAGGGATGCTCTTTCCCAGGCTGTCCCACTTGGCAATGTTCAGACTGTTCATAATCTCCTAGAAATGCCCCACAGGCCAAGTGAATGCATCAGCTTCTGCCATTCTGAGCTGGTACTTACTGGTTTTTCCCCATTTCTTTTCAGAACTGCACAAGCGAAGCGTGTTTAAGTTAAAGAAGTCAAGAGGGATCAACTTCTCTTCATCAGATCTTACAAAGTGTCAACAAGTCAAGGAGTGACCTCAACCTAAAGTTATCTGAAGGGCCCAGTACTCCACAACCTCTTTGGTCAGTTAGTGAGTTTAAGTAACATTTCAGAAGTTGTAATCACACCCTAGTAAATCATGCCAAAGGTCTACTACACCTCTGCATTAACGAGGCCAGAAAATGACTGCAGTATTTGAGAAGTTCCAGGCAATTTGTGGAAAAAATGGATGAAATCTAGCTAGCTGTTACCAGTATTTCAGATATTGGTTAAAATAAAAATCAGTCTTCCTTTCTAGTATCTACTGATCAAATATCGAGCTTGAAACATTTGTAACTAGTACAAGAAATGAGTTTTGAGATAACGCCACAATTGGGCTCTTCCTCAAAGAACACACCCTCATTTTGGTACCTTATCTCTGCTCTAAAACACTGCTCTTACCTCAGATGCTCCCTTGCTTCCCTCCCCAGAAGACAGGCATGGTAACAGAAGCATGATGCATACGTACACACAATTAGAACAAAGTTAAAGACAGCAGAGAACAGGATGAGCTGAGACACTAAAATCAGCTCTGCTGCCCCAATAAATTCTCCCACTTAGTCTAAAAGATGCAAGAGATTAATTTCCACATTGACCTGAGGTTGCCAAGCAAGCTCCAACTTCTGCCTGAGATTTTCCCTCTGACAGAATCTAGAAGAGATATTTGGATGTTCAAGGGCATCTGGTAGTCATCAGGAATAAGTGGTCCCTGCAGCATGTTAAAATATTCCCAAGAAGTTATGAGAAGCATTTTTCCTTGCAGCAGATCCCTGTAGAAATACACCTAACTGTTTTGAACATGCTTCTTGTTTCTGTTTTGGCATTTTTTTGGAGAGAGGGGAAGGGACGGGGACAGATTTCATACAGAAATCCTATATTAACATCCTCCTTTCACCTGACAAATGTATTTGCACCACAAGGAATGGAAAAGTCTATTAGTTATGCAGAGTGCTGTGTCTGTAAGAAAAGAGTTACTTGCCACAGGTTACACTGCAGTGCCAGCAAAGCACAGATGAAGTCCAGAGACACCTAAAAACTTCAGTTCAAAGACACAGAGAGAAAGAAATAAAAGAGTCTCAGGTGCTATGTTCTTTTTCACACTGCCACCAAAGAAGTGCTTTAACCCAGAATAAATACCAGATGTAGAAGACAATTCAATAAGAAGCTCTCTTAGGGAAAGGGAAGATATCAGCCACCTGCAGGTGAGCACAAGAAGCATGTCAGAGGGAGGAAAAACAGCATTTTAAAGAGCAGCTTCAGGAAGGATTTCAGTTAGTAATGGGAGAACCTGAAAAAGGCAAACTGTGGTGTTCAAGGTGAAAGCATAACCTACCCAGGAGTACAGTGATGAAGCAGCTGATAGCAGGAAAGAAGCAAGTGTTAACCTCTAATCTCTGCATGCTAATAGCTTGCATCCCAATGGGAATATAGTCAAAGGATTTTTAAACACTTACATTTGGAAAAAACAAGCCTTGAAATCTCATTGCAAGATTAATTTCCTCAGCATCTCCAAGAAAATCTCTCTATAGGCAGACTTTCACGGAAGTAGAGAACAAAGTTGAAAAACTAGTCAGGGTAAATAGTGTAAACGTGAGACTCCTTACTCCAAGAGAAAGAAAAATACTGATATCTGAAATTAAACATTGAGGCGTGAGCAAACACACAGAGGAGCACTGCCTCAAAACATACACACACACTTCAAAGACCACAAAGTACCCCTTTTAACTTACAACAGGAACTCTCGATTTCTTAATAGCAGCAAATTAATTGCATACAAACCTGCTACATAAACAACAAAAAAAAATTAAATAGAAAATTTACAAGTAAATCCTTAAACAAAAAACGGAAACCCTTTTTTTGTCATGTAGTTTTAAGGCGCTGCCCGAAACCTGCTTTGAAAAATTAGATCCACATGAAACACTGAAACAGAAACCCACTGGCAGCCAGCAGTAACTGGTCTTGCCCCTCCTACAGATGCAAAGTAAGGTTCTGCCTGCACGTTATACAAGAAAACCCTCCCTAAAACAGCAGTTATACCAGAAAACCCTCCCTAAAACAGCGCAGTCCAAACTCCTGGGGAGAGTCCCAGCTGACATCACTGTCACCTGATGGAGACACGGTTCGGTTTTGCTGACAAGCTCCCACTCTCTTGTTCCAGCCTCTGCATCATCTGGGTTTTCAGATTCCCAGAGCTGCTGCTTTGTGGTCGGATGAATAGCACAAACTGAGATTTTCTGTGAAAAAGACAGCGTAAGGCTTCAGACCCAGCCATGACCAGGCAAGAACAGCTTGCGCAGCTCCTCCAGACACAACACCAAGAACAACCATTTCTATTTATACCTCCTCTGCAAACAAGGAGGAGATTGTGCAAGGGCAGGTTTACACAAGCCACATGACTGGTGCACTATGGAAGCACCGTTTTGGAAGGTGCCTCAAATCCACAGCGTGCTCTCTTGCTCCTCTAAGAGAACAGGGATATACTTCTTTAGAAATAAAACACCCTTCACTGTTTGCTTAATTTTATCTACAGGCTGCACCAGCCTTTTTTATTAAAAACCACGTTCCCAACTAGGGCAAGCCTGCTAACGACAAAGCATCATTCAAGTTCAATTATTTGCTTTTTCCCCCACCCTCCAGATAATTCAAGTCAGACTAACTCAGCCTTCAATTTTCCTGTCCCCAGATGTTCTGACCAGCATTTGCTACAGGAATCATACATCACACAGAAACCTTGGAAGGAAGATTAAGTCTGCTATTCTAGGGGGAGGGGGTGTGTGTGAAATATTCATATCCTCAAAGCTTTTGCCTTCTGCTCCCAGCTTAATTTTATTTTACCAGGAGAAATAAATAAATAAACAAACAAACATATACACTTCCAGCTCAAGAGATACCAATTTGTGCTTTAACTACCCACCCAGCCTTCCTGCTTTCCTGGTCTCAAAATCAAGCAATAATCAAAGCGCCCGTCAGCATTTTGGGTATCTCAAGTCCTGCACATCCTGCTTTAATTCCTTTGTGCCTCCCTTAAAGCAAAGATGCACAGGAGCACAGTAAGTAGGTCAACCAAAAACCCTCATGGCCTCCCAGCCGTGCTGTAAAGCCAGCCAAGTAACTCCATTAGGATACGCCAAGGGTGGCTAGATTTATACACAGCTAATTAGCTAGCTTAGTCGACAAGAAGAGTGTCTCAGGCTGTCACAGCAAAATCTTCATAAAAATCTGCACGATACTATCATAGGTGAGTCAATTAATAGTCATAACAGGACTTTGGTGAAGAGACAGATGTTTATTTGTGTTAAAACAGTGATTTCCAAAAGAAAAACAGGCCTAACCAGTCTCCTGCTACGCTCAGTTGCATACACATGCCTTTAACAGGTAGACCAAGCTAACTCTCATTGCTGAACTGGTTTCTCATTACAATTTCCCTAAATACACTAGTGGGAAACCTGGGGATACTTCAAAGCAAATCCTTTTCACTTTTAAAGCACAAGAAATTCCAATGATTTTAGTGATTCGGAAACAGCCCCAATAGAATAAGAAACGAGGGCAGTTAATTCAGGGCACAGCAAACACAAAGTCATACTATTGAAGCAAACAAGCAGATTGAAAGCTGCCATTTAGTTTCTTGTTTCTAGTCTGAAAAGTGTGAGATTCTCCATTAAATTACCCATGTATCAGTACATCATAAAACTGCACTAAGCACAAGAGTAGTGTAAAACTATGTGATATTTCCTAGGCATAGTTTATTGTAGTTCACCAGTTGGTTGTTGCTATGGCTTTTAAATGGCTAATCGGGCTTTTTTTGAGTTGAATTGTCAAAAGTTGCAGGTCAAGCTTGTCAGGAAATAAGCTCTAGGTTTAAAATTGTTTTGTTTCAAGGAAAATTCTCAAAAAAACCAAAACCAAACGGATGCATCACTGTATTAGATCTTCAATTTGTGGGTTTCTAGTCATTCCATACCATAAACCTGAAGGTGCATTACCCTTCCAGTCAGTCTGGGGATGATTTCTGCTGATTTCTGCTGCTTTTTCTAACCTCTAGTCCTAACGCTAAAGGCAGATAATTCAGTATTCACCTCAGCAACAACAAGTAACAAGACGACGAGCTGCAAAATTAGTAGAATTTTCCTGGGGAGGAGATCCTAATGAAATGAGGCTGCTAAAAAAATCACGCCACAGAAAAGGCTACCTCTTGCCACCCGAAAGAGGATTATCAAATCATCTACCCCTGGAGGGCAAAAGGTAAATAGAGCTACCGACAGAAAAGCAGCTCCCACCGCTTCTCTTCGGGAGGTGACATGGATCCCGACTGTCCCCCATGCCACCACAGAACCGCCAGAAGCCATTTCCCTGCCGGCAGAGGGGAAGGGCTGGTTTCTCAGGGGGACTTTCCCCCCCTCCCTGCCTTTACCTGATGGCTATCCTGAGGAGATGTCGCCCCCTAAATACAGCTTTTTCACCACAACACCCCTTTTCCCCCCAGGCCTCGCTCCCTCACAGGGACCGTTAGGGCCCACACCGACAGGGCGCTCCCCCCGCCCGCCACCTCCTCTCCCTTTGCTTTCGGCAACCTTCGTCCGACAGCTCCTGCTGGGAGAAAAGAAGAAAAGAAGAAAAGAAAAACAGCTTTAGGCCCGCCCTCCACCCCCCTCCGCCAGGTCACCCTCAGCCTCCCCCCCCTTCCTTCCCCACCCGGGTAGGAGCTGCGTGATGAAGGGAACGCCAACCACACCGGGGTTGAAGCGTGAGGAGAAGGCGGAGGCCGAGCCGCTTACCGGCCGCTAGAAGCCCGAGGAGGCAGAGGAGCCGCCGCGCCATCATCGTAACCCCCCCTTCTACCGTCTGCAATGCGGCGGCGCCGCCGCCCCCCCGCCCCTAGATAAAGGCTGCGCCGGCCGCCATTACGCATGCGCGCCCCCCGCCTCCCCCCGCCTCCGCGCATGCGCGTTGCGCCGGCGGCGCGGCTGTTGTGGCGGCCGCGAAATGGCGGCCGGTGTTATGGTGTCGCCAGTGGGCTCCTCTGGGCAGGGACTGCGAGCCCCCGCCGCCTGAAACGGCCCCGCTTGGCAACCCTACAGGCTGCTGAAGGTGGCCTGGCGCCTTCCACGGGCAGTAGGAGCGCCACAGGCGGGAGAGCGCCCGTCGCTCCCCCGCCCCTGCCTCAGGCTGGCTTTCATCTCATGGAGGTGCTCAGCAAGGAGGAGTTGTGCCATGACAGAGCCTCCCACAGTCGGGCCTCCCGTCTTGTTCCCTGGGGTTAAGAGCTGGTGTGTGTGTCTATATATCCCCTCGCTTTTCTTTGCAGGTTGCCGCTCCCTGTTGTCACTGGGCAGCTTGTGTGGTCCAAAGGAGCAGTAATGAAAACTACAGTTAAGACAGACAGCCTATAAATTTATTTGATATCTCCCAGACTCTTAACCCCCATCCACATCCCTTGCACAGATTCGGGCAACTGGAACAAACTAACCCACAAAAAAGCAGTATTTTTCCTACTGGGCCAGCAAACAACCCAGGCTGGTCCCTCACAGGGAGGAGCCAGGCTCACCAGGCCTGCATGGCGCTGCCAGACCAGCTCCCTTCTTTAAAAACCTCTTTCTGTTGCTGGAGAGAGGGTCCCTACTAAGTTTTAAATGCTTCTCACAGTCCGGAGAGAGCTTCACTTGGATATCTCCTGCGGCCTCATCATAACTCACAAAGACTCATCGCTTCACATCTGAAGCACTGGCGACCGGCGAGGCTTATCCAGCCCAGTTTGTGAAGATCTGCGAGATATTGCCCTTCATCTCAGGGCTTTTTAGGTCCCTCCCTATGTGTTCATGTTTCAAGGACCTGACTTGTTGATAACACTTAAGGTTTACTCACAGTTTAAAGGAAGTGGATCTGTTCTGTTTCACTTTACACCCAAACAGGGTATCATTTCTCCTCTTCTCAGGAAGAGCTTTCCATAATTAAAAGCTCAGCTAAGAGGCCACTGTGGGAGGTTTGTCATCTTGCTCTTCTTTGCGAGACACAGCAGGAGACATCAGGGCCTTTGCTTGCCCCCTCCCACAAGCCAGTCAGCCCAGCTTCATCCCTATCCCCCCCACATCAAGAGCCAGGGCTCTTGGGCAATTCCCAAACTGGAGCCAGATGCACCCAGACTGAATCAACCAGGCAGAAAAACCAACCCCCAACAGCAATTTTGGCCAGACTAAACAAGCAACCTTTACTCTGGTGCTAAAGCCACCTTACCTAGGCAGGGCTCAGACATGCCTCTCTTATCTCAGGAGCACACAGAAATTGCTGACAAGGCATCTTGACCTTCTAACCAGCTTAGGAACACTGGAAAAAAAACCCCACGCAGCTTTGTGAAGAATATTTGAAAGGGAGGTTAAATCAAACTGTCTGGAACAGGAGAGCTGTTTCAGCAGGCAGGGTGTTTTCCCTCTGGAAGTTGAAGGGCAGGTGTAAGGAAGGACTAGTGCTGAGCTAAGAGGTGCCACTCTCTATCTGTTCTCATTTTGAACACCAAGACAGCCAGTAACCCAGCCTTCCCTGGAGTTTTCACCAATTCCAGTTGATTTGAGGGTTTATTTTTTTTTCCCCTCCCCTCTCAAATACAGAGCATATAATATCTGTCCAGCACTTTCCTGACAAACTGTCACTGTGATGTAGCTTTCCAGCTTTCGCCATGCTGCCTGCCAGCTTTCTCGCTTAAAAATGGGATTTTAAAAATAAAATAAAATGGCATCACGAGTTCGAGAGCTGGCTATCCTTGACAGGACTGTTTGCAAAGAGTGGGGAAACCCCGAAGGTCAGCTCAGCCTGTCGAGAGTGGGTCCAGCTCACAGATGTGAGAAGCCAACTGCACAAAGACAGACCTGTTGTGTGAGCTGCAGCAGTGCATCTTCTGCTTTTGCTGACCTTCTGCTGAGATTTGGGCTTTTGTTTTTTTCCCCTGAAGATAAACCTCCCAGATAAGGTGTCCGATGAGGCTTCTCAAGAAGGACCGTGGCTTAGTAGTCACATACAGCTGAGTCACTTTGCTGTGCCTGGGAAAGAAAAGGCCCTTCCCAGCCTAAACTGGATTTTTAGCCCTATTTTCTGGGAGGCGTGTGCTCTGCATGGAGAAAGTGAGTAGGAAGGGCCTGTCCTTCCTCAAGCTGGAAAGCTGTGGCCGAGAGAGGGACTGTCCTGCAGCAAAACGCATGACTCACTTTCCAGGGGCTGGCATCCAGGAGCTCTGCCTCCCCTACCAACCAGCTGGACCGGGCTGGCTCCAAACAGCCTGATGCTGGGTTTTGTCATGCCTGCGGCACAGAAAATTCCTTCCACCCTGGCCTTGCCTTCCTCGGGCCCAATTCTCCTCTTCGCCTAAGCAGCGCATGTGAGGCATCCCTGTTTGGCAATCTCGGGAAGGCAGCCAGAGGCCCCTGCAGGCTCTGGTTTTGCAGCCAGCTTTGTGGGATAAATGCTCTCATTGCAAAGTGAAAAAAAAAAAAAAACAACCAACCAAAAACACGAATTAAAATAAATAAAAAGAAGCATTTGCTGCAGCAGCCTGGCTTCTTGAACCACTTTGCATTTCCACTCAAGCTGTCAGAAGAGGAAGCAAAGCCAACCACAAATTACAGCCTGGCAGCCTCGGGAAGAGCTTTGGATGCATTTGAAGTTTGTTCCAGCCCATACAAGAGCGGCCTCCCCGTGACTCACCAAATGGTTTGGCTTGCTGGTCCAGAGACAGACTCCCCACCACACACCCCCCTTCCTCACCACTAACAGGCTGCAGAGAAATAAATAGCTCCCTCTCTGAGGTACTTCTGGGAGCAGGAAGCATGGAGCATTTTTCCAAATGGGAAGGCGATGTAGCAGGGATTGCACCCAAGGACAAAGATGCAGCTGGATTACACCAGGAGGGGACAGGGCAGGTTGGGACAGCAGGTTGTCCCCTCCCTCCTTGCACTGGTGCTCCTCAGCCCCTGTGCCAGGCTGCCCCAGCTCCCTAACACAGTGAAAAATAGAAGCAGATAGTTCTTTAGTGGGTTGAATCAGCCCAGGGTGCAGGGAGCACGGTGCAGTGAGCCCAGACAGGCCCTGGGAGCGAGACAGCAGTGACCCAGCATTTCTCCAGCCCTTCATGTCAGCACAAACAGCCGCATCCTGTGACCACTGTGGCTTTAGGATTGCTCCATTCCTCTCCCTGGGCAGGTTTTTTTTTTTCCCCTGGATCCAGTTTGGCAGCGAAAGGGGGGAAAGCAGTTGAGGACCATCCCCTTTTGGCAGCTGTGCCGCAGCAGAGCTCTCAATTAACACTGGCACGATCACAGGCCACGCTCCTTCCCACGTTCAGCTCAGCCACAACTTAATTATCAAAAAAAAAAAATGGGGTCACATCAAGTGCACTGGATTTTCCAAGCAAAGCGTAACATAAAGCCTCCAATCACGGCAGCTAATTCTCATTTCAGTATTTCCTTTGTCAGCTGTCACATTGTAGTTACAAGCTGCATTTTGTTTCCAGGTTTCCTCAGCATGCTAGGAGCTACGTACTGGGATTAGACCTCTATTCCAAGGCTGGCCATAACCCAGGGCAACAGTTACTTCAAACCGAGTAGATCAACACAAAGAGAGTCAGCAGCCATAAATGCTTTGCCCTTGTGAACCAGGATTTCTGACCAACGCTAGCAAGACCTGGAACAACAAGAGAGTTGCCAGAAAAGCAGATGATTCCTCCTAAAATGCAGGGGAATTAACAGTTCAGAATCGCCTCATAAAATTCATGCTTTAAAGCACAAAGATGCAGAATCCCATTCCTGCTCTCATTGTGTCATCTTTTCATTGTTGTAAGCAGAAAGGAACGAGACAAGCCACTGCCACAACCTTTGAAGGAAAAACAGCTTTCTTTTTATAAGCCACATTTTTCTGTAAATCCTACTCCTCCCAACTAAAAAAAAAAAAAACCAACCAACCAAACAAAAAAAACACCAGAAAAGACACATCAGAAATACACATCTAGGTTACCCAGGAAGAAAATAAAGGCAAATGAATAATGGATTTAAAAATATGTATCTGAAATCCCGAGAAGATAAAATCTGATAAAGCAAAAGAGGAGGAGAATTTTGGTCCCCTTTCATGCTGCAACAGAGAAAAAGCTCCCCGGGAAGCACTACCCCTTTTCTTTCCTAGCTTGTCTATTAAAATTCAAAGCAGATGACTAGGGCTGCTTATTGGGAGCTAAGTTTTTCTCCAATAAGGAGAACAGGCTTGATGGCTTTTAGGATTTCTGCAGCAAAAGATAGGGATGAACAAAAGATTGCCCTTACCTATTCCTGCCCATCACTGCCCTCCCTCCCTCGGTCCCATTGTGCTGTTGTATTGAAGGCTCACCACCATTTTCTCAAGCAGCCATCTCTTTGCAGAGAGATGCTTTCTCATCTATCCCTTAGAAGAGCCACTTTCCAGAGGGTGCTTTTAGTACATGACCTCTACCAGGAAAAAAAAAAAAATTATCCCAACCTTTTTAAAAACCATCCCAAAGAGCTGACCTCTCTCAAAGGTTGGCATTGCAAAAGTCAGCAAGGTTTTCATTTGGGTCTTCAAAGCCTAGAAGGGGGCAAAGTCACCACACTCAGCCCTTGCTGTGCATACCCTGGCCAGCTGCTGGGACATCAGCAGGGAGGTACTGGGGCACCCCACCAAAGACCAGTGCTCAGAGAACTTCCCAAAGGAAACGCTCACAGCATGTAGTGTCTCTCTTTTACACTCTTTTTTTTGATTTTTTTGGTGTGGAGTAGAGAATATCTTCCCTTCACAAAGTGTTACCACCACACGGCTCTGTCCTCAGGGACCAGAACTGAGCATTGCTCAGGTGTCATAGAGCAGATATTCCTCTTTTCCATGTGTTTACTCCAAGTTAAAAGGCAACACTACCTTCCCCATCCTCATCCTCCACTGCCTTCCCCTTTACCTGCCCATTGCCTTTGGGCTCATCTCAGCTCCCAACACAAGCCCAAATGCCACCTTCATGCTTTCGGCACTGCCAGCCAGAAAGGGGCAAAACTTACCTGTTAAAACAACAACAAAAAAGCTTTTACAAAATACAGGGGGCGAGTTCTTTTTAGTTGCTTTCTGCTTTGCAGGTTTTCAAGGATTACACTTAGAAGCTCCAAGGGCTTTTTCAGCAGTGCAGACTTATTTCAATCCAGCCCTTTCACAGCAGAGGGAAAAATCTGCTTTGACTGGGTTCAGCTCACACAGAAGTGATTAGATGATCACGAGACTCCAGGAGCCACGGCTTTAAGAAACAGCACAAAGTATTATGAGCTTTGCAGGAAAAAAAATAAGACTTGGCAGGGGACAAACTGCTACAAGGGCTCCTGGAAGGAACCAGACTTACTTCATACAATTTCTCCACTGCTGAACTTCTTGTTTCCTCTTTCCTCATTATTCAAAACAAAAGGGAAGACACTGAAAGGAACACACTATTATTTGGGGAAGAAGATACAAAACACAAGAGTTTGGACTGGAAGTAAAAGCCCAAGTACGTCAACCTCAACATTTTGGATGTGCAAACAGGAGGTTAATCTGGTGTGTAGGGAAAGGAGTAGAAGTAGGTCAGGGAGCTCATATAGTCCAAGATCTTAATAAGCAGCCCCAGAAGTGTTGCAGGGATGGACCACTGCTCGCCAGCTGGTTGGTTACCATGCTCTTGCAAAGCCTGCAATCCCTTTTCTAGGTGATAAATTCAGGAGGCATCAGGCAGCACATCTTCATGTATGAAGACACCCCAGCTGTGCAGTCAAGGACCTCTAAGCCAGGCAGTGGATTTCAGTGCACTTTGCCACAAAGGGCTAACCAACCACTGGCCAAAACTGGCACAAGTTTGAATCAAAGTCACAAGGATGCAAGTAGGGGAAAGCGGCGAGTCCAGCTATTGTGGCTTCCACCGCAAGGTGTTTCGTCATCTTGTGGTCACCAAGGCACACAACCCACACCCAGAGTCATGGGTATCTGGACGGTTGCCCTCTGCCCTCTTATACAAAAGGCTAAGAGCACACAATAAGAGACTCAGCCTCCTTCTTCCATTGTGCCAGCTAAATCTGGCATTTAAATCATGGAATAGAATCATAAGATGGCATGGGACCATAAAGATCATCGAGTTCCAACCCCCTGCCCTGGTCCCACCAGACCAGGTTGCTCCAAGCTCCATCCAACCTGGCCTTGAACCCCTCCAGGGATGGGGCAGCCACAGCTTCTCTGGGCAACCTGTTCCAGTGTTTCATCACCCTCACAGGAAAGAATTCCTTTCTGATATCTAATATAAATCTCCCCTCTTTCAACTAAAACCATTGCCCCGTGTCCTGTCACTCCACTCCCTGACAAAGAGTCTCTCTCCAGTTCTCCTGTAGGCTCCCTTCAGATACTCAAAGGCTGCTTTAGGGTCTCCCCAGAGCCTTCTCTTCTCCAGGCTGAACGACCCCAACTCTCAAATGGTTGAGGGCAAATTGCCCAATCCAAGGGATGCAGTGTTCATCCCTTGGATTCTACATCAAACTTCCCAAGCCTCTTAATTTTCTTCATCTTCCAGTTTCACAGAACAAAAGCATGTTTTAGACAGGGAACAAGAGCTAGCTGGATTGCAGCACAAGTAGGGCAGACAGCTGCAGTTAACACCTTCAGGTTAATTCCTGAAGAATTCCTAGGAGAATTCCTAGGAGAATTTAGGTTTCCACCTATCATCCAACAGGAGCTGGAGGAACATTTGAGCATCTCCTCAGAACAGCAAACACAAGGCAATAGAGATGTTCTATGGATTCCACGGGCAAAACTGTGATTAATGAAATAATGACAGCCTGCAGCCTGGTTTCTGTGGCAATCACAATTTCCATGATTATCACCTCACGTGCATCTTTGAGACTTGCTCTTCGCCTCCTCCCAAAAATGAATCAGTCGAACAAAGGCTTATTTTAACCCTTAGCTTGCAAATCACAGGTCTGAGAACAGTCAGCACCACGCACCCACACAAGCTCAGCTACACTCAAGAAGTTTCTGGATCAAAACTCACCCTTCTGCTGAGCTTTGTTCACCCCGGTGAATGTCAGAAAAGAAACAAAACCCCTCTTATCCTTCCCCAGGGACGGGCAGAGAGGCGTAGGAGTTAGCTTTCAACCCTGGGCACTGAGATCCAGCCAGCTGCAGAACAAAAAGCACGGCTGAGCCCATAGAAAAGAGGAAAAAAAATGCAAGAAACTGCTCTGTATGGAACAGTAAACATCACTCCTGGCTTAAACATTGGGTCAAATCCATCTCTCGTGGTAGGACAGAGATGAAAACCTAACCCAGGACATCTCAGGAGCCTACCACTAACCCAATAAGACCCAAACTCCCCATGTTTTTCATCAGACCATCCTGCAGCTGCCCTTTAAAACTTGTCTAACAGCTGCTTCCCCTCAGGTTGTAATTTTTGTGTTCAGCTGTGGCTGATCTCTCTCTGTGCTCCTTTAGTTGGATGAGGTTCAGAGCCCTGTTCTGTCCTTGCTAACAGATCTGCAAATGAGAGTTAATTAACCCTGAGAGATTTGGAAACTGTTTTTTCCATTAAAAAATGAGGATTATCAGGTTTGAGCTGCTCTTATTTCACAGGAGAGCTTAGAAATCAAACAAGTTTTGCTCTTTCTTGGTTTTCCCAGTGCTGCCTGGGGCAATCAGAAGATACATGGAATTTATAGCGATTTCTAGCAAAAGTGTCTGGGTTTCCCCATTATTTTTTCATAGCTTGCTCTGAACAGCCAGTCTGTTGATGGCTTTCTGCACTCAAAGACCATTATGCAGTGGTGGTTCCTCCTACAGGTGTCCACACAAAGCGAGAGTGATCTCCAAGGCGGACCTGGTCCTTCTCTCTCTCTGATACCTGTGGGACACCAGGAGGGTCATGCCCTGTGTCACACACCATCTCCTGTTCCACAATACACCCTTCAAACAAGAGACCCACCACGTGTAGAGCGATGAAGGTGGAAAAACATGTCTCCTTGCAGGTTGGCAGGATGCAGCAGTGCCATTTACTAAAGGTGGATCTTCCAGACATCCAGCCTACAGAGCCTGGCTGACCCTATGGACAGTCCCATGGCTTCTGGGCAGATAATAGTTCTCTCTTCATCTGCTCTGGTGCTTTTGTTTCAGCTTCTTCATTGGAAAGACCCTGCCCTGTTGTGAGCAAGGCTTCAAAGGTCCTGGTACCCTTATTATGTGTTAAGTAGCAAGGATTTGGTTATCACCAAGCCAGACAAGGTTTCCAGGCAGAGGCCTTATCTTCTTTGTGTAATCAGAATGACAAGGCTACAGCATGACTGCTAGGGGAATGTCAGAAGCCACCATGGTCTGCCCTTCTGCAAACAAGGGCTGAGCTCCGGGAAGAATTAACACCCCCCCCTGGAAAAAACTAAAAAACTGGTAGTCAAACAAACTAGTAGCAGTTTGTGAGTGCAAGAGTGAGCTCCGACCCTTCAGCTGGTGACTGGGGAATCTCCACCCTGAAAGGTGTTTCAGAATAGTATGTGTGTCTGGACGGGGCTAAATCATGTGCCTTTGGGTCCAAGGGGATGTTTGGGCTGAAAGCATATGCCTGTAGTGGTGCTGGAAGGGTCTGTCCTGCTGTTTCTTGCACCCTGGCCATGTGCACCTGCCACCAGGGACAGACTGACACCAATAGGATCTGATCGGCTCCTGATCCAACTAGAAGCTCACCCTGCAAAGAAAAAGCAATAAAAGAGAAGTTTTCAGGCTCACGTTGCTGAAGGAAGGGAGAGGGTAGATGTGCAATGGGCAGAAAGAGAGCATGGGACAGTCTTTTCTCTTCCCCTGCCTTAGGTGGATGTAAGCACATCATGAAATTGCAGACCAGCAGAAAAGATGAGCTACAAATAACACATCAGGAAGTAAGCTGCATTGATACACCTCATTGAGGAGAGTGCTCAGCTTGAGGACCCTCTTCCAGCCTAAAGTTTCTTAAAGGTTTCCATCAACATTTTGGTAAAACCACACCACCTCACAAGCTTCTTGACACCAGTGGTTTGACGATGATATTAATAACCATTTCTCTCCAGAGCCAGAAATGGGTTTCGTACTGGTATGCCATCTCAGAATGTTGTCAGTGAGGAACAGAAGATGAGGACAACCCACAGTGGAGAACGTCCCTGGCGTGCCCCAGTATTACACCACCATTTTAAGAGGATTTTTAAGAGGAGTTGGGAGCTAACCTGCCACATAGCAAAGATAAACCTTCTCGTTTTATAGCAGCAGCTTCAGAGAAGCATGGAGAAAGCTGGGTGCAATCTCACAAACCCCCATGGGAACACCTGTGCTGCTGTGGAAACTTCCTGAGCAAAACCCAGCGGGCAACACGGCCAAATAGTTCCCATAGCACATGCTGGGTGCTGAGTGCCCAAAAACCTGAGTCACTTTTGGGTGACTTTGGGGGTTTCCTGGTGCTGAGCACTTCTCAATAAAATGCAGTTCTCACTTCCTTCTTTCGGAGGGCAAGAGATGGCCCAAGTCATGGTTTTGTAGACATTTCCTCTCCCGCTAAGGCTCAGAGCGGGTAACTGCTGCCAATGAGCATAATCAGCTCCTTTTCCATAGAATCATAGAATTGTTTAGGTTGGATGGGACCTTCAAGATCATCCAGTCCAACCATCAACCTCACTCTGATNNCCCTGGGCAGCCCAGGCCAAGGCTTCACAACCCTTTCCAAACCTTTCCAAAGGTTCCTTTCAGAACCTTTTTTACAAATATCCAACCTGAACTTCCCTTGGCACAACTTGAGGACATTTCCTCTTGTCTCATCGCCTGAGACTTGCGAGAAGGGACTGACCCCCCCCGGGTACACCCTCCTTTTAGGCAGTTGGAGAAAGTGAGAAGGTCTCCCCTCAGAGAGCAGGGTGGAGACATGAGAGGTATTTTCTACTGGTGTCACTATGTTAAAGTTTGCCAGCCTCTCTTCTTGCCAGATGTCCCCCTGGCTCGGCTGCTCTCATCATGTCGAAGCGAATCTTTGCACTGCAGGTTTGGAAAGTGTTTGCCATGATTAAAAATAAGCTAACTTCTTTATTTTGCCCTCAGCAGTTTTTAGAGAAGCAGAATTGAAAAAGGAACAGAAAATGCCGAGCAGGTTTGTTTGAAGATCTTGCTCACGTTGTGTGCAAGGGCTGCAGGAGGCAGTTTGCCTGCAGAGGACAGTGAGGAAAGCAAACACAAGAGAGCAGACCAGTTACTGGTTAGACACTGGCCAAGTAGCAGTTCACTGTGGACACCCCAGAAGGCTGTGCTGCCATCCAGTGTGACCTGGATGGGCTGGGGAGGTGCGCGGAGAGGAACCTAATGAAATTCAACAGGAGCAAGCGTAGGGTGCTGCACCTGAGGAGGAACAAGGTTGGGGCTGACCTGCTGGAGAGCAGCTCTGAGGAGA
>BJBW01011666.1:24356-48050 GCA_004320125.1 Scolopax mira
TCTGGTGGGACCCATGGTAGAGGGGTTGGAACTGGATGATTTTTTAAAGGTCCCTTCTAACCCAAACCATTCTATGATTCTATGACATTGTTTCAGCAAGCTGTTTCAGCAGCTATGGATGGCTGGCAGGAAACACAGCTGTAGTGAAGTTTTAAGTAGGACCATGAGGTCCGTTGCAAGAACTGAAACGTTATCTTCAAGTGTTAAGGAAACAATCTATTTATGTATTGATATCCTGCTAAGTAAACTTCTGCTTTCCTCTTAAATACAAGGTTTGGTGATTTTATACCATTAATGGGAAGTCTGGTCAAGAACAAATGTTCTCTTCACCTGACTCTAGTCCCTCTAGAAGATTTCTGATCCCTGCTTTATAACATCTTGGCAAAATATATACCTTAATATTATTAATTCAGAAAAGGTACTGCTAATATATACACCCATGTGAGAACAAAATTCTACCAATTCACGCAAATGCAGGAAGCAGTTTTGCAATTTCTTGCAAAGTTTTATCTAAGAGGTGTCAAAATAGCAAACCACAAGCTCCCTATTCACGCTGTCAAGGCTCTCCTTCCCCGGCTGTATTCCATTAATACATACATTGTGACCTCAAGCAGAACAACAAAAGCTGAATTGCACCAACTGGGAGAGGTGAGTGACTCCTGGGTGTCTCCAAACACAACTGTCAAAGGCTGCACAAACCCTCTAAAAAAGAGAGAGAAGATAAGGTGGCCCAACAACCCGCATTCCTCCACCACATCTGTTTCTTTCTAGTGTTCTATTCCCAGCAGGAGGCAACCACCTCACCGAAGCACTTCTCACTTTTGACAAAGCCTGTTTGATGCAGCTTTTGCCCAGAATTTCACAGTACAGGATATAAAAGGGAACTTTAAATTTTATTTTCATTAGTTCATTTCTTGGATGTAAAAGGTCCGTTCAAAAATAGACAAGAAATGAGAAAATACAATGTTTTAATGTTTATAGCTGTGAGTTTATAAGTGCAAAAGACTTAGAGATGAAACTAAAATTAACTCAAATGGAAGCATTTTATTTCATTACTCAACCAGAAAATTGAGTAGTTGAGGTATCAGAGAAGTTACAAAACCATGTTACTTCAGAATAGACTTAGAAGTCCTAAACATTTAACAGTTCTAATGGTGGTGGCTTAAGAGGAATCTTTCCCATTGTAAACTTTTTTGCTTCAAATTGTTTCAACTCTTCAGCCGATAATTCGCTCTTTGGTGTAAATAACTTTTCTGCTGTAGTATTGTTTGTGGATCCAGAAGCCGCCGATGTGATGTTATGCCCAGAGACACTGGCAGTCTGTCCAAATAAAGTACTGCTTGAATGGGAGGCAGAAGCTGCTACTGCTGCATTAAAAGCTCCAAAGGCTGTAAGCGGAGTGGTGCTTGAAGAGTTCGCAGCAGAAGAATTGCCAAACCCTGAAAACCCAGAAGTTCCAAAACCACTAGTTGTTTCTGAAGTTTTAAACGAGAAGGAAGCTGCAGAGGGAGCCGCCGGGTTGCCAAAACCAACAGACTGGGATACGCTAGGAGAGGACGTCACACCAAATGCAGGAGGATTACAACCAGCAGAAGAGCTCCCAAAAGCAGGGGTGTTTCCAGATGATGCACTGGTGAGACTGGAGCTCGTTTTAAAGGAGAAACTGCTGGCACTGTTACTGCTGCTGTTCACGGGAAAGCCTGCAGTTATAAAATTTATTTTAAAATAATGTTAGAATGCGCACACCTGTGATACTAAACCACTGCTGCATTTCAATAACACAGAAGAAAAACTCAAGAAAACATTTAACTGTTAGTTCTTAATGCAGGAACTTACTTGACAACCCAAAGCTTGATGTTTGTTGTCCTCCAAATCCAAAGGCAGGCGGCGGTTGAGTGACCATGTTCTTTAATTCAGAGAGCTTAAAAAATTCAAAATACATAAATGAAAACTAGATTCTGAAGCAAGGAAATGTCTTTCAATAAATACTTGAAGCAAAAAATATATCTGCCCAGTCCAACATAATACAACTTAGACTAATTTAGGCCCTGATGACTTTCATTACGATTGTATGCTCTTGCAGCAATGAAAAAAAGCTTTAAGGCTCTACAATGCTCTCTGTAAAACACTCTGGACACACAAATATATTACAATTTACAGATTCTTCTCTGTCAGTTAATGACCTGAACACCTCTTCCAGCTCATTCTCATCTCTTACCTATTTCAGTTAGTGCTTTATGACACTATCTATCTCACTGCTTTAATTTGATCTGTTCTTTCCCCTTGGCACCTCTAGTCTTCTGTGCTAAAGCCCAAATCCCACTTCTCCACCTGCAGCACCAAACACAGCGGGGGGATGATCTTTGCTAAAAAACTGTAATGTGTTTCATGCAGACTCCACTTAAATCAACTTTCTCTCCCCAATTATTTAATAACGGTTTTAACTCAAGCACTCTCTTCTGACACATGTAGATTCACAAGCGTTTGTCACCTTCCCAGGAACAATTATTCTTTACGTCTTCAAATTCTCTCCAAACAGTTTCTCTCCCACCTATCTATCAATTCCTCATTCCATAATAGAGCATTACCAAAATGCTCTATTTATCCTAAAATGGCCTGGAGGACAATTCTGGTCTCATCTGCTGATTATACCGTGGAAGATTCAACGGAAGAAAAAGTGGGGTGGGTATTTGCCTCTTACTCAACCACATCCCAACCTGAAGCTGTGGTTACTTTCGTGTATTTTGATATTTTCACGTGTTGTGATGCCAGCATTCCAAACCTGGCTAACACGGAACCATCCTGATTCACTATCGCCCTTAGTTAACTAAAGGGTTTTATAAGACCCGCCCGGAATCCACTGATTTCCTGATTGCAGAGAAATGTGGATGTAAAACCCAAAACTGTGTTCACAGACTTTGACGTTCCCCTGACTCAGGCAGTGCTATTCAGTCACATTTCTATCACCTATAAAAAATACAAATGGAGACATGGGACAGTCTTCAAACTGCAGTGGTTACTCTCATGAAAATTCCTCCTTACACCCCTTTTCCACTCTCTCTAATGATCCCAAGAGCATTTTAAATTACTGTCAAGGTCTTCGTGCCACCAGTCACCCAAACACTTTCATGCCAGATGTTTTTCAAGGCTGCAGTGCCAGAATGTAACACATGATTATTTGAGATTTTCAGAACAGTTCATAGATCTACCATAAAATTGCCAATGAATCTAGGAATCAAACATTTTCAATTCTCAGCTATTTAGGTGCAAATAAAGATGCCCTAAAAGAATAAAAAACGTGTACAGTTGGTTGTAAAATACACTATCCTGAGATCTTCAAAGCAGTACCCATCACCTATTTAGATAAAGCTGATAGAAGTGTAGTTAAATGCTTTGATAACAGGTGAAGTTTCTATGAAACACTTGCAAGATCTATTGGTTAAAAACAACGTGTCACATTGCAACTACCATGTCTTAGAAATCTTTGTAACAGAAATTAACACTGGCATTTACAGGACAGTTTGGTAGGATGTGTCTAGGAAAAAAAAAAAAAAAAATCACAAATCTGAGAAAAACATTTGTCCAAGGTTAATAAAAAAAAATGACATCAGGAACAAAAACATTCTACCTTTCATTAACACTCACCAAAGCTGCTTTTGTTGCTGCATTTAAAGTTTTCAACTGAAGTAGGCGATTTTTCCATTGTTTCGCTAAGTGTTGGACAGAATTTATCTAAAAAGGGGAAAAAGAAAAGCATGGGTTTACTATTGGTGAAGACTTGAAAAAATAAAGAAAATAGAGCGATCTGAAAACTAAACTGAAAGGTTTCCAGAATTAGAAAAGAATTTTCATTAAGCCAAGACAAGATTTTTACTTTCATGAAACTTCAAAGTGAGAAGCTTAAATTTTTGTTATTAACACAGAATTCCTTACAATTCTCTTATTATTGACCTTAAATCCACTTTTTTACTTTAAATAACAATAAAATTAAAAAAAAATATATCCATGGGCTTTCTAAATCTAAGTTATATCACTGTTAGAATTAGGTACTAGAGAAAAAAACCTCACCAAAATCACACACAAAATATATAAGTTTTAAGTGTAAAATGTGTAATGGCCCAGAAGCCTGCAGGAGTGGCATGAGTAATCTTTTTGTAAGTGAATTCCCTAATTTTTCAAAAGGGTCTTGCATCACAAACATCAATAATTCGCTTGTGTCTAGTCACATGCTGGAAGATCATGTTGCTTGGTATCAGTTCTTATACAACAGACTGGAAAATTCAGATTTTGACCTAGTTTAAGAATAGAAACACATACTTTGGGAAAGACATGTTGTACTTAAAAAAATTGTACATTTGTGAGAGAACTGTATCATACAGTTTTCATCTATACATAGACACTATCATGAACTTGCATTCAGTGCTTCAGTGAGGCCACAAATGTTTTTTTTGAATAGCCAGGCATACTATATTGTTTAATCTTTTCTATTTTTTTAATTGAAGTTTCTTTAAAAAATTCTCTCCTGTCTCTGAAAACGCAATTCTGATAATTCTAAACACATGAAGCAAGAGTGATGGCAACAGCAATTCCTTCTGCAATACAGAACCAATGGGAAGAGGAAAGAGTACAACTTTTTAAGAGTAGCTTAGTAAAGCTAAAGAGTAGCTTTAAGAGTAGCTTAATTTATTTTGTACTTGTATCTTTCCAGTAGCCCAATTCCTTTCCTGGCACAACACTGACCTGTGCTACCTTCCTAGCTATAAGGGAGAATCAATACGTGTAAATTTTATTTAATTTTGAGATATATGTACACGCACACAAACATTTATTACTTCTTTGTATAAATGTGTGTATTCCTTTAGTAGTATCTGCTATTTTCAACATTAAGTCCCTGCAATGGAGAGATGTAAAAGAACAAGGTCAAATAAACCTACCTAAAGGGCTAGGTATCCAGTTCTAACCATCTGACTAACTAATAGCATATCAAGTACCAAACTTTTGAGATAGGATTTAAATAACTTCTATTTGGTGCACATAATTTAAAAATATTTTGACATTCTGATAATCTCCTAGAATTTGGTAATTGAACAAGTCAAGAGTTGCCACCTGAAGAATGGTAACACGTCCTATGCTAAATTATGTCCACATAAGTGAGCGTTTTTTAAATACTTACATAATTCTGAATGTTGTTGTTTGCTCTGCAGTTATAATACTCCAGATGCAACTCTTCTGGTGAGAAATCTGCAAAGCCTGTAAGGAGAGGAATAATCAAAAACTTCCAAGAAAATATATTAACACTTCCAATTGCCCTCTATAGTTAGGAAGAAATGGCACAGCTGGAGACACAAAAAGGATTCATTACAGAACTTTAAAGATGTGAATGTCCAAAATTAATTAATATCCCTTTCTGTTGCAATATAAGGCAAATCACCACCTTGCAAATGGTTCCACAGAGGTACAACAGTGTGGACAAGTGTAAGAAACATCCTAAATAGCAGCAATATGTGGCAACACTAGAACATCACCTACCTGAGACATTCGGCTTTTCTTTCATTGGTGAATAAGATGAAAATATCCATTGTCCTGAATTTTCCCAGATTTCCATGTCTTTCACTACACATTCGCTAGAAAACCAAGCAAAATAAAACCACAGGTGAAAGTGAAATCACACGGTCAAAATAAAACCACCAGAAGCAATTGCTTAGTTTGAATCCAAAGTCAGGTTCAAATCCCTGCTACCACGAAAATGAATGAAGTCTGACACAAGTCAGTGTGAACAAGAAAAGCACTCAATTCTCTGTGGAAAGAAATGCACTTATTCAGCAAGATATATAAGTGTCCCTTCATACCATCTAACTGCAAGTAAATCAAACCAGATCTTAAAAAAACCCAACAAAATTCCAAAGCCACACAAAGTATTTTTTAACCCTCGTATGGCATATGCTGTCACAGGATTTTCCCTGAAGCTGTTGATCACAACTCAACTTAAAATCTTCTCAATACCAGATGATTTTACAATATAATTGAACATGCACAGTCCTAAATAGCAACTTTCAGGGGAAAAAAAAAAAAGCAGGGAAAAAAAAATATATAGAAAAATTTTCAATGTTATTTTTTGGAAAAGAACCAAAAGCATAAAAATCCAGACACTGCAAAAGCAGAGAAATGGAAGCTACATCATCTAAAGTAATCCAAATGTAACCAAAAAAGGGTAAATGCTGAAGTAGACAAGCAAATCACTACGTAGTAACAAATAAACAAAGATTCTATTATTCGTTGCACAATATACATGCATGTTTGAGAAGATGAATAAATAATATGTTAACTTTTTTCTTCATGTAATCTAAAAAAAAAAAAAAACAAAAAAAGGAAAGTTGTTCCAAAACGTTGCTGCTTCAGGAAATCACACTGCCTGTTACTTCTCATCACCTGTAACTGCCTTGAACCTGCTGGTTGCTTTTCATTGATTCTAACATAAACATGTGTGAAACCAGCTTTCAATAATTTTGCTACTGGCAGAGCATTTGTTATCTTAAGTGTCAGGAAAACTAAGTCAAATAGCTCACCTTCTCAAAAAGTTTTTTAAAAGGGTTGAAATACTGTCCAAGGGGTTCTGACCTCTTATTTTCAAGTTTTTTTGTTTCCTTCCTTATTCTCCTGCCCACAACTTACTAATATCACAGTTATCCAGCTGTTCAAAACAAGGATTTCTTGAAAAATTTCTGAAAGTTTTGTTCAACTTTCTTCCCATGCCAGCATAACTCAAGAAAACCCAATGAAGTAGTGTTTTCTATGGTTCTGGTTACACGTCCCAGCTTTCTTCTCACAACCGTGTCCTACACATTACCTATAGGAAAGCAACGAACTTTTAAACTGCTCAGTCTAAATGCTTCTAGTGAGACAGGGCTATAACTTACAGAAGCCTCTCCTCTTCATCTTTATAGCCATCTGCAATATTTTGATTGTTCATTAGTGCAGAGAATCTGTTCTGTGTAAAGTCTGCATTCCTGCTGCCTCCGCCTGATGATCCAAAATCAGAGGAGCCAAAAAATCCTCTTCCTTGATCTCTGCTGCCACCCCACGTATTAGACTTAAAGGTAGACGGCTGGATAACGTTAGTGTATTTCTGGTTACCGGTACCCCACGCGCTGCCGCCTCCTCCTCCTCCTCCTCCTCCTCCTCTGCTAGTGCCTTCCAATAACAGAAAACAACAGAAAGTTTAAATTACTAAGATACTAAACATTGATAAAAACCGTAAGTATTCTTACGTTAGCAATAAGAAATTGGAAAAGAAAACGTAGTTTTCTCATAATGAGTTTGTCTAATTATTTAGTGAGCTTAACCCAGTGAGTTCCAGAACCAGGAGACACACGTAACCCGCTCCTCACATCACCGTGCCAACAACAACCTGTTGGCAGTGCGGAAAACAGACTGTTCCGGTTTTACCTGCGAGACTGCAAAAAGCAACTACCCCAACAGAAAAAAAAAAGTAAAAAAATTAAAGCTTAACTCACAGTGCGTTACATTAGGGGCTCTCAAGACGCCCTGGTGGCCACCGGGGGCCGGCACCCGAGGTCCAGCCAGCCCCCGGGCCTACAGGCCGCCGCGCCGGCCCCGAACCTCCTCCCCTCCCCCGCCCTCGGTAGTACCTTGGTAGTGGGGCGCGGAGGCCCCATAGCGCCCGCCGCCGCCGCCACGGGGATGCTCGTTCCAGCACCTCTCGCCGAAGCGGCAGCGGCCCTGGAGGAAGAACTGACAGATGGCCATGGCGGCCCCCGCCCCGCCGCCACAGCCCGGCGCCCTGACGTCAGACGCGGGCGCCGCGCGCCGGGGAGGAGGCGGAGCCTCGGCCCGAGCCCGTCGCCCGGCAACCGGGACCGCCGCGAGAGCCTGCAACGGGCCGCCGCTGAGGCCAGAGCTGTCAGTCAGCCGATGGGGCTCTGTCACCGCACGTCGCGACAGACGGCAGGGCCTGGGACGGGGAAGGGTCGCCTTCAGTTCAGGTCCTGAAGCGGGGGAGATGGCGAAGCGGCAGCCGAGGACAAGAAGCCGAAGAGGAGGAGGCGTAGGCAAAGAGCAGGAGCCGTGTCAAGAGGACGTGGCGGGGCCTGAGGAGCAGCGCACAGTCCCGCCGCCAAGAAAGCCACCCCAAGAAGGTGGCTCATACTTTGTGGCACACTACACTTCGTCGTCCTTACAAAAGAATTACTAACCCCTTGAAAGTAAAGGTAGAAAAAGGCGGTTCACAATTTTAAAGGCAGATACAAAAAAAAAAAAACCCACCAACAAAAAACCACAAAAACCCACCAAACCCAAGAACCAGCCCACCAACCTAAACAAGTGCACAGTCCGATCCATTTTTTACAGCATTTTAGAATTAATGATGGAGACAACAATGCTTCATGTCTCAGAAAAAGGGAGAGACAAGGGGGAACAGGGAGAAATATAAAGTTTGGTAGCATTCACTTACTACTGAATAAAGAACTAAGTGGCAGGATCACTATGGAGCCCGTGAGTGCATCTACCATTTTCTGTACCCACAGAGTTGTTAGGATGAGGAAAAAAACCAGGATGAAGTCTACAAAGAAGCAGTGACTTTGAAAACTGCATTTTATACTACTTAGGAGAACTTGGAAGATCTTCAGAAATAAAACAGACTCAAAATCCACCCCACCAGCAAAGCGTAAGGTACAGGTAGGCAAGTACCAACTTTTCAAGTTGATAGTCTCATAGAAACAGATCTGAAAAAATTAGCAAGTTAGAAGAGAGGTGACAAAGTTAGGATGAAGATATTAATAAACCAGCATGGGAGCAGGACAGGCAGAGGTACATCGTTTGTGTAGTCTTCCAGAAGTTGGAAGATGACGTGGCATTGACACTGATAGCTTAACGAGCTGAACTTCTACACTGGAAGAAGTTTACTATCATGTTGGCTGGAAACATTTTCAGAACTATATGCTTATAAACGAGAAATTAATAACCATGTGCAACTTTATAAGACTTCTATAAAGTATCTTTAATGATTTGGTTCATGCCGTTTTAAAAACAGTCATTTTCAAGAATAAAAATCAATACATTTGTTGTATTGACTTTTCTTTCCCATTCCTATTCCCATCTTTGCTAATGGTTTGGCATCCACCGTATGTACCGTCTGATGCCTGGGAAGATATACTGAAAATTAATCCCAAATTTCCAACTTGCTAATTATAGTGCACAATTACTTTGGACTTCCCCCACCGTTTCCCTACCTCAGTATAGTTAAAAAAAAAAGTCTTTCTGTGAAAGCTCCCCAAAATGCCAAAGATGTCAACAGCAAAGTATTTCTTTAATCTATATGTATGGCCTGTCTAACTTCAAAAATTGATATGCAGTCATGCAAATGATGGAAGAAAAGTCACTGGAAGAGGGCAGCTATCACAATCTAGAGAGCTGTATAGCCTATCCCCATTCACTTTATTATACTGCTTTCCTTGGTCTTTTCCTGAGGAAAAATCTTCATTGCATCCTAGTAAGATTTCTGCAGGTATAAAAGAGAAAACTTTTTGCCCATATTTCTCATGGCCCAAGCTGCGTTTACTCACCTTTATTAAATGAGGAATATCTGCAACTGAGCTCAGTGAAGTGTCATTTAACCAGTGTCCTGGTTTCGGCTGGGAGAGTTAACTTTCTTCCTAGTAGCTGCAATGTTTGAATTTAGTATGAGAATAATGTTGGTAGCACATATTAGTTTAGTTTTGGCTACATAATGCTTATATTAAGTCAAGGACTTTTTTCAGCTTTCCACAGAAGCTAAGAAGGAGCATAGACAGGACAAGCTGGCCAAAGGAATATTCCAGATGTCATGCTCAGTATAGAAAGAGGGGTTGGCTCAGGGGGCCAGAAATCCATGGTTGCTGCTCAGGACAGGCTGGGCAGTTGATCGTTGGGTGGTGAGCAATGGTATTGCATCACTTATTCTGTATATTCTATTACCACTATTACTATTTTCCTTACTGTTCTATGAAACTGTCTTTGTTTTAGCCCACAAGGTTTTTTTCCTCCATTTTCTCCCTCTACTCCCTACCCTACTCATGGGTGGGTGTGGGGTGGGGAGTGAACAGCTGCACGGTCCTAGTTGCCAGCTAACAACCAGAAATGTAATTGTCATCAAATGCTTTAAGTTCTTTCAAATAACTGGATTTGGTCTAATTTTTGACAAGGCCACACACAGAGTCCTTTTAAAGGAAGATGCCATATGATCTCAGCTAGGTAAGTGGATTCTCAAAACACATCCCCATCTCTTAAAACAGACAAGAAAATGGGCATGACAAAAATCCATGTTGTACAATGTGCTGTATATACAAATTGAAAGACTGCATCTCATTTTTTTTTGTGTTACTCGATTTAACAAGATTCAGTAAAACATGGAAGCAAAGCACCGATAGCCATCTTTCCCCAAGTCCTTGAAGAACGTCTCAGCATCTCCTACAGGTCTTCAGGTCTCTAAAGTTTCTTCGTTTGCCCCACAAGTGTCTACAACACAGATTAAACAACTTGTCACTGGGAAAGCACGGACTTTGGAGTTGGCTATCCATTTGTCTGTTTCAGTATTATATTCAAGAATGTGCCCTAATCGACCAACACCCTGAAAACCAGCCAGGACATAGACTATAGATCCCACAGCAGCACACTTCACTGTTACACCTTTCCATGGCATTGGAGACACCATCTTCCATTCATTCATCTTGATATCATAATATTCTACATTATCAAGGCCACCTACAAAGCAATGAAACAGATAACTGCTTATTACGTTATACCATATGGATTGAACTAGAGCATACAAATCCTCCATTAAAATTACCCTTTATTTTCAAGGTTTAGATTAAAACATAAACCCTAGAGTAAAAATAAGAACCATTGAAAAAAGGCTACAGATTTCTAAACTAGTCATTTACCCTTTTATAAATGCAGAAATGGAGAAAAGTAAAGTAAACAGGAGACTGAAGAATGAGATGTGTTGTAACAAATTTCACATTTCATGCTTCCTAGAGGATTCTAACATGTTACTTCATGAACATAAGAACAAACAATGCTGAATTTATTACAGATTTGTGACTAGTGACTAAACCACAGGAATCCATCTGAAATTCCCCTATAGCAAGGGCATTTATTCTAGAAGAGTCACCAGTACCTTCACTTAAATTGTCCATTTACTGATAGAGGATGTCTGTCTTCATTATGATATTAAAGTCACTGAAGTTTAAAGGCCCAAGTCCCTTTGAAAAGGGCCAAGGGAATCAAAAGTTGTTAGAGATAAGCTGATTTTGTGAATAAGATTTCCCTTTTTAGGAAATATGCTAGTAATTATATTTCACAGTATCTACAAACACTGTTATCCCTATTTAACCATTGTAATACGAGTCACAGAATTTTCACCTCCAGTCACAAATTATTACACCTGAGAGACTAAAAAACCTTTGTTATAATGTTAAGAGGTGCAAATATTTCACGCCAGCCATAACTTGAATTTCAACAGCAAAATAATACTTTAGTATTATTAGTAGTTTACTATAAAGTAGTAAACACTTCTAAAATGAGCATTCAGTGAATACACTAATACTATGCAAAATGGCAGCTCTGCCTGTAACTGATTGGTAAAACATTTGTGCAAAAATGCATCTACTGATGATTTTGCATCAGAAATTAATCATGCTGGAACAGTTTTAGTAGCTAATTAAAATAAAAGCTATATTCTAAAATAGCATTACTCTGAAATAAAACATTCCAATTACCATAAATATTGATTAATAAACCTGATAGCTCAGAATTTTCCATTTTGAAGAGCACTTTGGAAATCTTATATAATTAAAATTCAATTCTCCTGGAAAATAAACTACCATTATTATTCTAGTTTTAAAGACAAAGAGATAGGAAGATCCTAAGTTACCTGCCCATGACAATAAGTCATATTTCAAAACTAGAGCAGTCAAAAAAGTTGTCTCCTTCACCGCTTTAAAATAGCTGACTAGCTTTAAGCCTGTAGACTGTAGAAGTTCCTAAAATAGTGGCTACAACTTTACCTATCTCTCAAAAAAAATGCTAAAAATCTTTCAAATTGCATAAAGACTAACCAAAAAACCCCCAAAAACTTTTCTCTGATGACTCGTTTAGCCATATTAACTACTGCAGAACTAGGCTACAGTATGGGTGCATATCTGAATTTGACAGTACTGTAATTAGTAAGAGAGTTTGAAAAAAATCAGATAGAGTGAAGTAGGGAGGTAAACAATGATGTGATGACAACAACAGGACATGTTTGATGCTGCTGCTCAAAGTTTTTCAGCTGAGCAGAGCAGAACAAATTCTTTGCAAAAGAAAAAAGCCCCCCCCCCATCTAGAGAATTAATAGAATTAAAGTACCTAAGCCATTCTGTCCACCCACAGCGAATATTTTGTCCTTTACAAACACCAGTCCATGGTTCTTCCTGGCTTCAATCATTGGACATAGCTCCGTCCATCTGGGGAAAAAGAAAACCAAACAAAACAGGAAAGCTCTCTCTGCTGAGTTCACAGAAAATAAGTAGAAAATAGGTAAATATACCCTAGAATTAGGAAAATAAATATCACAGAATGGTAGGGGTTGGAAGGGACCTTCAGAGATCATCTAGTGCAACCGCCCTGCCCAAGCAAGTCTGCAAATACTGAAAAATGGAAGAAAGCTACTTAAAACTGCCTGTTAAGTAAAACTACAAATAACTGATTTATTACCGCTTCATTCAGTAAAACTCCTTACTACATACAATTCTTCCTACTCATCCATACTTCTGTTATTTACAGAGCGAGCAAAGCCACGAGTGACCAAAAATAAATCAGAACCGATGCAATTCTTACGTTTCAGTGGCTGGATCATAAACTTCACAGGAATTTAGGACTCTTCCAGAAACGTTGTTTCCCAAGCTTCCTCCGCAGACGTAAATGAGACCATTTGCCTCTACCATCCCATGGCTGCATCGCTGAGTCAGCATGCTGGGCTTTGTGTGCCAGCTTTCTGTTCTCGTGTCATAGCATTCAAATAAATATAGTGCAGAATTTCCTTTAAAAAAAAAAAACAAAACAAAAAAAAGAAACCCACCAAAGTGGCGTTAATTCTTATGTCCGCCTTTCCAGAGAAGAGTCTAACAGTAATTATCAAATTGATGCTTTATTTGTTAGTTGAAAAGGGAAAGCTGCTTTCCCATCTCCAAAAGCGGAAGTAACCATTTTAAAGCTTGGGACTATTCAGAAAGTATGTTCTTGTAACTCTTTTGAGTCTTTTTTTTCAAAATAGGCAAGTTTATAAAATTGCTATTTGTGTTAAAAAAAAAATTGAGGATTTTTTTTTTAGGGGGAACACTGAATAGAGATGTGTATAAATTACTGATTATATCGTCATCATCTCATGCTATTCTCACTACTTGGAAATAGATTGAACTTTCAACTGTGAAGACGAAACCAGCTTTGTAAACTTAGTACAGATTCTTTTTTTCTGTTTCTTTAAGCAATGTGACTTGCCCAGGTACCAGAATCCTTCTTGCCTTTGGAATTAGATAGATTGACTATGTCATAACACACTCCTGAATTATTAGCAACCACAACGAAGCTGCCCCTCACCATTTTACTTTCTTCCTGGGGACTGGCAGATAACTTATTTTCTGGAAGTGCAAAGTCTGTACACTCCTCCCTCAAGGGCCAGTAAAACTACTGCTGACATCAAAAGCAATTTTTCTAATGACAGGTTGGGGCTTAAAGATTTGTTTTCAGGCAACTAACTGAACCAGCACCAAAGCAGAGAAGGCTGGATATGACTTTCTCAGAAAAGAACCAGGATCCTTCTCCCCTTTGTTTCAATAGATAGATTCACCTAGAACAATGAAAAGTGCCTTCTTTTGTGCCTCTTTTTCCTTGCCTTCAACTTCTAAAAATTGTGTCTCACTAGCAGCACTCGCTACCAGCTGGGGATTTGAACCCTCAAAACAGCGCTGTGTTTCCAGACCCAAAATACAGGAGCAGACTTAAAAACTGCTTGTTTGTTTACTCCCACCATGTAATTCTCAATATCATGAAGAATTGTACAAAGTGGGGCATATTTGTTCCTTGATGTAAATACACATCCTTATGGAAGTTGTAGAAATTCTCATCCATGGGAAATACAGCAGAACTGTCTTTAATGTCTTTTTTTTTAAAAAAAAAAAAGGTAAAAGCTTCCATTTTTAGTATGATGTCAGTCTTGTGTTAAGTATTTTTTTCCTGCACCTAAACATACTAAATTCTTCCATTATTTATCTTTCAACTCTGCTAGCTATCATGAATAAAACAGTACTCCCATCAATACAAAAAGTGGAAGTGAGCCCTGTTTTCCGTAATGGACTAGCACAGAAATTTGTTTTCCAGACTCCTCAACTAATCTAAAAAGCATGCAATTTTAAGATTTCTCTACAGCTAAACACACAGCAGCATTTTCACTAATTAATTGTTTCACACAATGGCCTGCTCCAAATTAGAAAATACTAGACTCGGGATAGACAGACTTTTCCAAACAGTGTTCCCCAGATTCCAAAGAAAGAAATATAGGCAAAACAACCTCCATTATTAATTTTTAGCTTTTCTATTATGTCTTCAATAGTATTTATGCATAGCAAAGTGAAACTGTGAAGTAACACAGGGATAGATGTGAAAGAAAACTCCTAAATTAAAGTTCCCATTACAATTGTATTAACTAATTACTATATATTAGAAAATAAAATGTACAATCAAAGCTTGTATCATACTCCCTCAATGAACTGACATGTGGGAAGCTTGGAAGATTTATGAGATTTTTGTAGCATTCCAAGTTTTCCAATGCAGCCTTGGTTAAAGCCGTTTCAAGTGATGGGAAAGGTGCTATTTCCCATTTGCTACAGTAGGTGGCGCCAGGAGCCGCCTAAGCTGCTGCTACAGTGGAGCTCAGCACTTTAGATGTCATTTAACATCACCTAGATGTCACAACGTTCCCATTAAGTGACTTATCTATGTTAAGCACCGAGCAGGACCTTTTTTCCTCTGCTCACCTCCATCTGCAGCAAGGCAGAACTCAAAAGGATCTACTAGAATCCTTGTATCTAAGGTTTGAGGATTTTTTTGCTTCTTTGTTTTGGTTTTTGGATTTTCTTTTCCCCAGAACACAGAGTTTTTTAAAGCTCTCTCTACGTTATGGATATAGCAAACCTACGTTCCCACTTTGGGTTTGCTTCTGAAGTACTGGATTTAGAAAAAAAATTTTAGATGTTGGTATAACATAACTCACCCATGAGGTTTCTTGGTAAGAAAAAAAAACAACCCATAACAACGGTTTTCATTTTTTTACTATACGGAATAATAATGTCTAAAGAAAATAGTATTTCTCTATCTACTGAAGCAAGCCAACAGAATGACAAACAGAAGATAACTTCTGTCATTTGACAGGAAAAATGGACAAATCCCTTTAGAGGCAGGTATGATTTCACCACTAAAACCAGTAGTTTCAAAAGCTTTCCCCCACCCTTTTTTTTTTTCCTTAAAAAAAAACCTCATTAGGCCCAACATATATTGTATACAAGCAATACCATTGTCAAAATGCAGCTATTCTGGCCATACATCACATAAAATTTTAAACCACAGTGAGTTATGTGGATTTAGAAGCAAATCAAGAGCAGAGTGGGACCCAAAAATGATATTTGCTTATTCCTACTACAACTCTTAAGAGCTGCAGTGTACTTTATGCTATAGTTAATGTAAATATTAATCATTTCAATCAGTGAAACCATTTTAAAAACACAACAAACAGATTGTTGGATTGTGGGGAGGATAAAATCCTAAATAGGGGAAAATAAAATCATTAGGTTAACATGGTAACGTGCAGTTTCTTTTCAACAGTCATGCAAAAACAGAAAAATTTCCAGGTATCTTTGTTTGTGCTTTTTTTTTTTTTTCGGTTTGTTTTAAAGATTTTTAGTGTCTTACCCACTTCTGAACCACCAGATGTATAAATTTTGCCCTCAGCAGCACAGGCTGCAAGGCTATCTCGAGGTGTTGGAGGTCCTAGCTTGGAATACCAGCTATCCTTCACCACATTGTAGCAGTCCATTCGCTTTATAGGGAAGAGCTGGGAACCACCCAAAATATAAACTACGTTGTCCCAGAAGACACAAGCTGCATCCCTGCGCTTTTCAAAGGGACATCGGATGTCTGTCCAGCTGTAATCCTGCATTACAAAGAACAAGTAATGTCTAATAGATTATAACACTTACCTGCACAGCGAGCGTTTTTCAAACAGAGCTTTTCAGAGAGATTTAGATATGGTCAGTTTTAAAGTTCCTTTTCAAAACAAACATGAATACTGTTTATTGAAGAATATTCCTCAGGCGTACTCTTGAAAAATTCTCTTAGACACAGACATAGTTAGCTGCAATGAACCATGACATTATGAATTTCTGTTTCTTTATCCCCTGTGTGCACCCAGGATAGCTTCCCTGAAAAACACATTATTTCCCTCCCGCCCCCAACAGAATAGACCTCCTGTTGCTATCATGTGAGGAACAATGCATGTGATCAATAAAGTAGGATTGCATTTTCTTTTATAGGAATGGAAAAAAGACATCTTACATATAGTAACACATTCTTTCTGAAAAAAAAAAAAAAAAATATAATACAGAATGTACCAAACAAAGGTGATGGAAAAAGGAGAAGATAATATCCAAATTGACAAGCAACTCAGTTAAAAAGCTCTAATACATACTTTATTACCATGACAACTAGAAGCTTATTTACAGAATTTACAAAACACAAATGATCTATAGCTATCCACAGTTGATAGCATGAGAAATAGGGAAATGCTCCATCACAAATACTGGCAAGTCATGTTGCCTAGCAACTGATTTTGCATGGATTGGCAAAATCAGCGAGTATCAGGTATGGGCAGTAACACTACCCAAAGCCTTAAAAACACCAAAAACTCAGCAACTGATGGCAGACCAGGATAGCATACAGCACAAGAAACACTTCTTGAGTAATATCATCTCACATATTCCATGAGCACAGCTCGCATCCTATACTGAACAGGAAAGTAGGGGACCATAACCGTTATCTGTGCCACCTCAGGATGGTTTAGCTCAACCTGCTGAATGACCTTCATTGGAATGGTTCACACAAGACGTTACATCATTACATTTTCTTAGCAAGGACATACTTCAAAACACCTTGGTCAATGAGGAAGAACAGTGACTCCTACATGGGGGTTCAAAGAAAGAGAGGCAGAGCATGTTATAGTCCAAAACATCTTACAATCTTTTCTTGTAGCATCCCCCATATCAAGAAGAGCTGGCAGGTGCATGTGGCCCTTTATGGTGAGAAACAGGTCCTCGGGCATCCTAGAAAGGAAAGCCATACTACAGCATGGCAAAATAAATAGCTGCATAAATCTTAAGAAAATGTCTTAGTGCACTGTGCAAGATCAACATATTTCCTAGCTCAGACTTCTGGCACTTTTACCAAAAAATCCTGTTGTTTCCCTTTACTGTTACAAAGGGCTGTGATCTGACCCACTTTATGGCTTCAGTTCATAGCTACTATTTAATCCACACCTTTATCAAATGAAAAGCCATTACCTGAGCATACTCAGCAGGAGGCAATTACAATCATTCTTTTGTAATGCTCTTCAGTGTGTCTGCACCACATAGTATTGATTTCAATTTATACATCTTACACATTTAAGAATAATGCACAAGAGTTGCTTTATGCCAGTCAAGATCCACAGAGCCCCGGGCAGTGGGAAGCATCATTTTTGGGGGGCTCAGTAGGGAAAGAAAGACCAAGATAGGTATATGGTGGCACTTCCCCTGCTGATCTTTTCTACAAATTGTGATGCAGGGCACGAGAGGCAGAAGCTACACCTTTGTATTTAATACTTTGGAAAGGCTTTCTTCTCTTTCATGAATATATTTAATCACTTATTAAAACTACTTGAACTCCTAGCAGCCATAAGACCCTGTGACAAGAATGGCACGTGTAATTATGGGCCATTTGAAAAAGTACCTCCTTCTGTTTAAGACTTTTCCCTCATTTTCAGTCCGTATCTGCTCTTCCAATTTTATCAGGGAAAACAGCAGACATGCCTAACATGGACAACCTCCCCACTAATACATTGTTTACAGCTCTGAATCCTCATGAAAGGTATACTGGTTCCCTTAATCATCAAGAAACAGCATTGCCAGGCATCTATTACTTTTTACTTGCCATTGCTGGATTTTGCACTGTTAAAAAGTTAAAACTTCCAGCCATTTCTGGTCAATAGAAACAGAAATCTCAAAAGAATAAGCACATGGCTGCCTTAAATTCCCATAAAGTCCTATATACATTTTTACCAAGAATTCGTAAAACAAAAAGTATTTTATTTCCAACTTGGGAAAAGAAAAAAAAAAGAAGCAGCTTTTAAAAAATATTCTGTAGAAAATTCAATAAGAAAAAGCTTCCCACCGCCATTAATAGGACATCTAGTATTCTGAAAACAAGCATCTCTACTGAAAACAGTGCCAGACTGCTCCACAAGTTTTATGTCCGTCGGCATCTGTTCTGTTGCATCATTTTTCTTTCTTGATGAAGTACATGCATCAATAGAAATATCAGTTACAGTGCAAAGACAACAAATATAGACAAAATAATACTGCTAACAGTCTCAACAAATAACACACAGTATCCAATCCATTCTTAAGAACCCTTTTTGACAACAAGAAAATAAAGATCAACATTAGAGATTAATTTTGCGTGCAAAGCAATCAGTGAAAATTAAAGTTTTTTGCACTAGCTTTATAGTGTTAGAATTATTAAAATTTGTATCATTTACAACTGAGAAAGTTTTTTCAGGAAAAGCATAACCTTTGTTTGAACTGTTTCTTTAGCTGACGTGATTTTAATGAAATTTAATAATTAAATTCTTGTTAAGTGAAGAACTTCACAATCGATTCAGATTGTGAACTGATCCATCAGTTCACAAACAAAATTTCCATTCTTTCCCAAGGTCCTAACCTTGCAGAAGGACACACACAACCTTGATTCTCTGTTCTGTGACACTTCATGATCTTTTGATGAGACTAACTGAAGAGAGTTAAACGCAATATAGTCTGCAGCACTGGAGCCTTATATCCCACGTTTATTGTGCATGCATTTGATGTTAATTCAACAAGGGTCCTGGATTCTTGGTTTGTTTAAGAAGCTACTGTCACAGATAATCAAAGATCAAACTCGGATACTCAAGCAAAACATCCAGAAAAGGACCTTTAAATAGCTTAGAGTTGGAAATGACGTGAAAGCTATTGAACAAGACATGACAGGCTAGCTAAGAATATCCACATAAGCACTAGGAAAAACATTCAAGGAAGACATGCTTGTTAGAATCACGATCTCCATTACCCACTTCTTTCCCTTCCCTGCCCTCCCCACCCCCCCCAGTCCCACATGCAAGGCCATAAAACTCGATCAAGAGGCAGTTCTGCAAAATTTCTTCCAAACTCAGTTCTTTTTTGTTGTTACACCTGAACAAATAGTCTATGAAAAAAAAATAAGCTATTTTATCCTATGCTTTATGTAGGCTTATACAGATAGGACTTTTTGTCCACAGAACAGATTTCTTTGTAACATTATAATTTAGGTCTGACTGAAGATCACTTAACTTCAATTGTAAGTCTTTGCCTGTTGCTTCCACTCAGCATGCACTGAGATTACTATTTTTCAAACAAGATTAAGTTTTTAGAAAATACATGGTGACAACTAGGGGCCTTTACATTAGTTTATAAAGAGCGATGAAGCAACAACCCCCATCTTTTGAATTCTGACCACAATTCATGTTAGGTTAAATTTCTTAAGTGTCTATCTGTCAGGTTAGTAAAGAGACCACACGCACACTATGCTGATATAACATTGCCAATTAATAACTGGGACAATAAGTCTCAAATCTAGTTTCTACCCTGACTAAAATTAGCTTTGTTCCAAGATAAGTAACTGGAGATTAAGAGAAAGAAACTTTGATCTGATTTCCTTCTAATAAAAGAAAGGTCAGAGCATAGTGGGTGAATTACAACTTGTTAAAATGCCAAAACCAAGTATCTGTTTGAAAAGGATGAATGCCTTGATCAAAGGCTTCCCCAGCTCAGACCTTGGCAAGGAGAGAATTATCTGCTCTGTTCCCCTCACCCCGAGCTGGAGTACTGCTTATATTACTTAAGAATGCATATGAAGGAAAAAGGTGGCCATTATTTAGGAATTTGGAATTCCCTTTAAAAATACATGTTAAATATCTTTCAAACTAAGTCAGCAAAGCTGGTAGATTTTTTCCCCCCAAACTTAAGCAGTGCTCAAAGAAGGTGGCTTTAATTTTATCTTACATAAGGGAATGTGATTGATGAGTTCAAAGCACACCCCAAGGGCTCACTCATTCTGAACTTCATCTGACAGGGCTCACATTGTGTGTCATCTGTGTGAACTTCATACTCAAAAGCGTTTGAAATGATAACAAGCATTTAATATGCTGAGTTAGGACAATCAGAACTTCTGCAACAAAATATTACATATGTGTGATCTCATAACTTAGAGAGCCCTGATGTTTACGTAGCAACTTTTTTCTGTATTACTGCATGTACTTTCCTGGTAAAAGAGAGTATAAATAATCCTTCTGCACGCAGCCAAGGTCTCTAGACTATCTAGTCTGCATAGGTGAAATATACCCCACTCCTGTGGCTTCATTTTATTGAGGAAACTCGGAAACAAGTTTCAGGCAAAGCATGCTTGCTTGCTTTAAATGGGTGATCTCTAGTTTTTTTTTTGCTGTAGAAACTGACTCTCTTCAATTTATGTAATACTTGGCTACCAATTTTTCTCCTTACAGACTCTTAAGAACGCACAAAATTGTGAACCGTTGGGATTTAAAGTGGTCACATATTTGTAATAAATGCACTGAAAAAGCACCCTGCAGTCTAGAACTGGGTTCTACACTAACATATGAGCCAATAATTTAACTTGTGCAAAAAAAGAAATGTGAGTTATTCTCTGAACACATACATGCATGGACATGCACACAGACTTCCACATATTCCTAATTGCTTGATGTTTCAGCGACTTATTTATTTCCAGCTGTGGGATGCACATACCAATCAATTCTCAACTCGGATGGATTTATCAGAACTCCATATCTAATACTGCCCATATTCAAACACGTTATCATTCTATTCAAAATGAAATAATCTAAATACAGAATTTTGACAATACCTGATATTAGCCGTACTCTTCCAACTGTATACCCAAGAGGCAGGGAATACATTTGTAGATCATTATGCCTTAGGAATAAGGCATCAGCAAATAAAATGTGCAAGATTACAAACAGTGAATCTTAATGCATTCTGAGGTAACGATTACCTTTGGATTAAAATATCTGCAGGACTGGGGCTGTGAGCCTCCAAACAAAGCAATGCGATAATCGTGTTTTTTTCTTCTTGGCCGCGTACCTTCCACTAACTCTTCTCTGTCTTCTGGGGAAAGCAGATGGTATCGCATCCCACCTGGAAGGAAGACAACCACTCTTGCAGAACCAGTGTAGGTCATAACATGGGAAGGGATGGTTCAGAGGCAGGGATTGGGGAGAGAAGGGAGGGAAAAGGGGGAAACCTAGTTCCTACATTACACCTATACATCTTTGATTTAAAAGAACGCACAGCAGCACAGGAGGATGGGAGCATACACCCAGGTTTGTGTCCCATTTCAAATTGCCTGCTTCACGTGAAAACAAGACATAGGTATGGACTCATGTTATATACTAATTTATTTATCAGCTTGCTATTAACGAGCAATTAAATTTGTTGCATTGAAACAGGCAAAAGGAAGCAAACCTTATGTGAAATCATAAAATTTCACAAGTGGTGTCTAAAAACAAAAGCAAAGCTTGTTCCCTATCTCATCTGCACCTTGAGAATGCAACTGACTGTAAGCTCAACAGTCAGTATACCTTAGAGATGAAACTAGTACAACGTATGGTTAACATTCTAATCTGCTTAGGGGAGATTTGCAATATTCAAAATGTTTACACGCAATGTTTCTTTTATTAATTCACATAGGAACAATATTGAAGTTACTAGTCTGCCCCAAAGGCACACTAACACTTCCAATTACCCTAACAACTCATTGACAAAATCTCCATTCCATTACTCATCATGGAGTTCATGTTATTTGCTAGGAGGAAAGAAATGAAAGTCACACTCTGTTAGATAAGATGGGTTTTATTTACGTGACAAACTGCTAATCCAACTTCAGCTAAAAACAGCATCCTAGAGGGAACACAGTCAGATGAATTTGATGTGAAAATGTTGTCAGAGCATTTTAAAGCAAACAGTTTTCAAAAATTCTACAGCACTTTTTTTAATTACACAGAACATTAAAGATTTTAGCTAGAGGTCAACTTACTGATCACCATTTTAAGGCATTCTGGATTATCCTGAATAAGTGGTTCAGCCTGAACTGTTTTACTTAAGAAGTTCTTTGATATAAGAGGAAATCGGACTTTAGCAAGAATATCAACCATGTATGGCTGGCGATTTGGCTCATCATACTTCAGCCATCTGACTGCTGCATCGTAAACCTTTAACAAGAGAAAAGGAAAGAAAAGCATGAGGTACATCACCAGACAATAGGACAACTTGCAAAACCTTAATGCTTCAAACTGATTATTCCGCCTGTTGGAGTTTAACTGAGACTAACAGTTTAGTAAGTGAGTATCTATCACCATATTTAAAAAAAAAAAAAACACAACAGTAACCAACCACCCCAGAACAAAACGACCAAACACCAAAACAGACAATGCTCAGACATGAAATAAAACAAATGCACAACCACAGCATAAAATCCATCTACAAAATTAAAAAAAAAACAAAACACAACACTACTTCTGCTATTTAGACTTTTTTAAAAAAATCTTCTTCTCTTTTTCTCCAAGTAGGAAGCATAAATTTGCAATTCACATCAATGCACGTAACCCCTGTACCAGGTTGAGACTCATATGCTTCACGTTGCGTGTTCCAAACAGAGGTAATACTTCCCCAGAAATGCTGAAATAGCTTCTACTTGATATAGACTCCCGAGCTGACAAACTGCTTCTGTTACCAAACTACAGTGTTGGAGATCCAATTATATTGGTATTGTTGTGTCTTAGAAGACCATTTAAAGTTTTTAGCTGCAGACTGATATAAATTTACCAGAGAGCCTCCTCTCTATCTCCTCTTTACAGGAAAAGATAATGGGTTTTCTCACAAGGCAGGGAACAGGCAAAGTAACAAGGAAATCTGCTCTATTTATCATTGTCCTCTGGGTCAGAAAGGAACGAAATAAAAATCCAATATTAACTCTGTACTAAGATACTTCAATGTTCCTCTCAAACATAGCAAGCTTATCTACTATGCTGCCCCTTCAGAGTCAGCACTAACATCCCTGTGTGTGATAACACAGCCAATACCTGCTCCCCTGGCTGAAACCAGTCCCAGTGACCAGCAGGGAGTGACCAAGATAGAATGTCAAAAGATATTTAATGGCAGAATTAGAGTTATTCAGAAGGACTGCTAAATCACCTCAGCTATAATCCTGCAAAATTACTAGTCAGCAAGGGACAGTAAAAAAAGAAAA
>BJBW01011667.1:0-23433 GCA_004320125.1 Scolopax mira
ACTGGATGATCTCTATGGTCCCTTCCAACTCCAAAAAAATTCAGTGAAATTCAGTGAAATTCGTTCTAGTTCATTAGCATCATGAGGGGGCATGTAGACTCGAGAGAGCAGGTATATAGGGAAATGGTGCATTTTGGCTGGCAGTCATCACAAATGAGAAATATATGATAGTTGTGCGATATTGCAGTCACATATTATCTATCATATTAATATTATTTGGCACTCACATAGCTCTGTATTCGGGTTCGGTGTATGGGCCTGCACGTGTGTGTAAATATAAATACGCACAAGCAATTTAAAGGGATTATTTCCTGAGTTGGGGATGACAGCACAGTTCAAAAGCAGCACGTCCCCAGATGATGGGTACAGGTAATGCGAGCACGTTCCACTAAAGACTTTGCAGTGTTTCAATATTAATGTCGGTGTTTGTGCGAGATTTGTAACACGTTTTTCATTGAAAGGCGCATTCACGCAGTGCCTGATGTGGCCGAGGTTGGAATGTGTGTGTGTGCGGGGGGGGTGTGTATTTTTTGCATAAATGTAAAGCGTTAGATACATATAGGCGTTTACACATAAGTAGCGTGAGGTTCCCCACAGCGGGGGCGCAGTTTGCGGACACCCCCCCCCCCCACCGCGGGCCGAGCCCCGGGCGGCGGCTGCCGGGGGTGCGCCGGGCTGTGGTTCTGGCCGCCGCCGCCAGGTGGCGCCCTGGCCCCACGGCGCCTGGTCCGCTGCGGCGGCGGGTCCCGCTGCCGGCAAAGCACAGCTCCTTCCGGCTGTTTTTTTAAAAATACTACCGGGATGGACTGTACGAGACGGTCTCCACCTTCGGGACTGCGGCAGAACTGCTGTGGGCTTGTTTTCCGGGCAATCGCTGCGTCTGCAGCCACTCCCCACACGCCTCCCGCCCGGCTCCCGCTGCTCTCACTCCTCCGGGTGTCTTGGAGCCCCTTTGCGAAGGCCACGGGGGTGAGGTCATCAAGTTGGCGCTTGAGAGCACTTTGCTCATCGCCTCCTCCTGCTTCACATTACTGCTAGGCTGTTTTCCATGCCGCAGATGGCGTTTACGGTGTTTAGTCACCCCCATGGCGCGGTAATATCTGTGATGATTAACCTATTTGCCTTTGTAATAAGTTTATTCCAAATGGCTGGTACTCGTGCGTTTGTCTGTGTAATCTTCTTCAAGGGATATATTCACTCATTCGCCAAAAATGTCTCTCTCCTGCCCTACTATTCTTCAGATGCCACCAGATGAGCAGTAGGAGCTAGTATGGACAATAGACCCTGTATCAATTACAGATGGAAATGCATTCGTTTCAAGAGCAGATATTTAAGAGTTTTTTGTGAAGTCGTGTTGTCTTAGAGAATATGATTTTTTTTTATTTAAATCAATACCTGAAATAATTTATGTCTTCTGAGAGCATCTGTATGCCTAGACACGGGTCTTACTACTGATTAAGCTGGAAGATTTACATGAAAACCTTGATAAAACATTGCTATTACATCTCCAGGCTGCACAGAAAGTCTTGTTCTGCTGCCATCGGAATCAGTTGGGGCGTGAACATGCTGTGTTTGCATCTGTACGTTAGGCACTTGTGTAATGTAAGTTAAAAACAAGTAACTTTCCATGTCCATTGTGCTATTCTGACTTCTTTGCAACTGTACCTTGGTTTTTTATGTCCAGATAAACAATTCATTCCTGTGACCTCTTGGTCTAAAACCTGAGCTTGCTACTAAACAGCTTCTTCAGTTGCAGCCACATGTGTGTAGCTTGTTCAAGCTTCGCCTCTGTTTGGTAGAACATTCATATTCATTATTAGTTACTTCCATACATATTAAACACAGGCGGAATCACTATGCAGCAAGGAAAGAGGAAAATGTGACAAACTCGTTGAACATGTTGCATGAATACCTATCAGCTGAATTCACAATTTATTATTCTCCTTTACATAGAAGATGTGTGGTGGGCCTCTCGCTGTCAAGGCCTCAGTGAGCTTCCTCTCGAAAATGAGAATAAACTTGTTGTTTCTGCTTAAATGAGTGAATAAATATTTCAAGAATTGCTTTGTTAGAGTATTATTTATTCTGAGTCGATTATTGGCTGAACTTAATCTTACTTTCAATTAGTTTTATAATGCTTATGAATTATTACCTCATTTTTGCAAGGAAGGAGGATGCATTTCTTCAAGGCAGAGAGTAATGCAAGCATATGAGTCGTACACTTAATCTGGTCACATAATCTCATTGTTGGAGAATTCTGCTGTCGCTAAAACTTTTATACAATTTCTGTGAATGTATTATGGCCTACTGTATATTTTAAAAGTCATTATATGTAGAAATATACTGTAGATACTTAAATGAACAACAGAGATAGTTCCTAATCATGTGCCTGTAATATCTTAAATGTCTTAAAAATATTTGTTTTCCTTTCTAGCAAACTTCTGAAGAGAAAGAAGTCTGAAACAGGTCTGCAGGGAGTGACTGGAGAATGGTTTGAAGAAATACAAAGAAGAAAATTTCAGAATTATACTGATGTCAATAGAATGCTAAAAACACCATTAGAGTATCAGCTAAGGAAGAGCGAAAACACCAGTGAGTTGCATTTTTCCATGTCCTTATCTGTATGATAATGGTCTGTATGACCAATATCTGTATGACCAATGTCTTAGAGCATTCAGAGTATAATAGCTAAGGACTTTTTGAAATTGCATTGAGTTTCTTCTCATGTCAAAGTTTTTCCAAATATATATTTTCAAAATGATGATGTTTCTTTAAGCAGATTCTGTTAAAAACACAACTGGAAGTCACAACAGGACATCTCTGATATTTTAATCCCATAGTTAGAATCATAGAACAGCCCAGATCGGAAGGACATTGGAAGATCATATGGTCCAACATTTCATGGGAAGGGGAGCCTGGATGAGATTACCTAACACCCTGTCCAGTCACACCTTGCAAACCTCCAGTGATGAAGACTCCACCATCTCCCAGGGGAAGTTGTTCCAGTGATTGATTGTCCTCACTGTAAAAAAATTCTTTCTTAACCAAGATGGAGTTGCTGTAATTAGAGTAAATATAGTGGTGGTTTCCAAATGAGAGCAGTAACGTTTACTTTGTACAAAAACTGTTTCAGTTTAGCCTAGTTTTCTTAAAGAAACTAGAAGCACTTAAGTGACATTTGAAATAAGTAGGAATCTGGATTTGGATGAGACAGGTTTGACTGTACTGGTGGAAAAACTTTTCTGGGTAACACTGGGCTAAAGGCATGCCAGTGCTGATTATCAGGACGGGTGACAAAGCCTGGAAAGCTGGGCTGACCAGGAAGGAATTTCTGGAGATCTCATTTCACAAGTTCTGTTGCCCATCCGAAATGAACATGCACAAGAAACATGGTGTGTCTATACCAAGCATAGCATTCTGTACTGTCTTTTCATCTTCCACCCAGATAGTTTTCATGCATAATGTATGCTTTTATTCCATTCACATTTCTGCATGTTTTTCATTGAGCTCGTCCTATTTGTGTTTCATAGCAACTGGAAGCAGCATGCATTTCAAAAGAAAAGTGAAACTCTAAAAATTTTCCTGAAACAGAACAGATCTCTGTCTTTCCCAACTGTTTTTCCCCAACATCCTCTCTAATCTACCGCTTTCTACTATTTTTCTCTTTCAGAGATGGTCCAATTGATGTGTTAGCTAACTGTGTAATTAACTGGTTCTCTGGTATTTTACTTTGAAAGCTGCTGTTTCTATTTCAGATCTGAAGAAGGGGTTGTGTGCCCCAGAGGCTTGTCTGGTATTTCCAGCTGTATAAGTTTGTTTAATAAAAGGTACTAAGAAGGTACAAGAAGCCTTGTCCTATCTACATCTGTAGACCATCCTGGCTATGGCACAGTGCTGTTAGGACTCTCCTGATGTCACCTTCATTGTCAAGTCAAGCAATGCAACCAAGAGGTTAGGCTCTAGAAAGGGGTAATGGATGCAGCATTTTGTAACACATGGTGTTTGTCACTGAAGTGAAAGCTGTGTATTACACACAGGATTTAATTCACACGACATGAATTACTCACTTCATTTTGGACCTAGTCCAAGCTGTCCCTTGCTCATGTTATCAGAGACACTTTGCTCCCATTTCTGGTTTTGCTATTTCATACAGTCATTGGATAAAAGATGCAGTGCCTTATTCCTCAGTGAAGTCTTGTTTCCTCATATCCTCCAGTTTCCTGAGGCATGTTTTAATAGCAGATCCTGCAGTTTCTTTCCCTAATCTGTGAGCAATAGCCATCCTGTCCATACCAATAGCCAGCTGCTATTACAGGCAGATTGGGTTTATGTTCCATTTGAAGAAATCAAATCATAAATTTCCCAAAGAAATCATTCGTGTTATCTTGCATTTAAAATATAGTACTTGTATGCAGTTTGTAGCAGAAAAAATGTATTCCAGTGGCCATGGGAATCCTCCATCATAAAGAATTGTATGATCCAGAAGACACCTTAGTCTGGATTGCTGTTATGTATTTACATTGCTGTCTCTTAAACCACTGTATATTCAGGGTTGTCATATTAATATTTCTTACAAGGGTGAAAATGAAGTGCCTAATAGTTGTCGGTGCCCCAATTTTCAGATTTCTGATTTGGCTATATTTTGAAACACTTCTAGTTTTCAAATAGTTGAATGCTGATTACTTTCTGAAAATCAGCCTAATTTATCTCATGTGCATCACTGAAAACCAATACTTCTTGAAACTTTAGACCTGTTTATTTTTCTCTTAGTCTACTAGTTAGTCATTATAAACCAGCATGTCACATAATCTGTCAAAAAATGTCAACAAAACTGGGTTTTCCTGGCATGAATGGTAAGCAAAAGAAAATTGTTTATGAAGACAAAACTTTTTTAATATGTATTTTAATACTGTATTTAGTAAGAACTTGAAACAAATGAATTTTTTATACTATTTTTAGATTATAAAGAATTAAAAATGTCATCTCGCACAAATCCTCAACCACAAAAGAACACTTCAGCTTCCTTTCTGGGGTTCAGATCACCTTTTGCTTGGCTTTTCTCCTTCAGGAAATCGAGGAAAAACCAGACTCAGAAGCAACCACGGTGAGCTACAATCAGAACATACATTATTTCCAGTTTATAAAAAGTCTATGAATTATCCTGTGCTTTGCTTAGAAAACTTTGTTATTTTCCCAGTCTCTTGCTTTTCATCTCACTAGGAAGACGGGGGTTTTACTTGGTCATGTAATGAGAGATTATCTGTTCTTTGTCAGAAGAATGAGGATGAAGTGGTGAATAATAGGTGAAGTCTCTTGGCTAAATCTATTTTGCTGAGGCTGGAAGCATATGAAAGCTCTTAGACTCAGCAGTGGCTAAGAGCTCTCAGGAGGACAAGGTGTAAGGCAGATGGGGACCTGGTGCCCTATGGCTGTGATATAACAGGAAAGCATAGCTTTCCCAAGCCATGATGGAGCGTACTGTCCCCGGGCAGCCCTGCTGCATCAATTCTCACCATTTCTAGCCCAGAGGCAGCTTAGAGGCATGCCTGAAGCTTTAGCTCTAGCTGGGCAAACAGGGCAGCTCTTCAGGGCTTTTGTCTTCCGTGTTTTGTCAGGGCTTTGGTTTCAGCTGGATCTGAACCAAAGATGGTCTCGTGTGTGGTGCTGGAGCTGCTGTTCGCAGAGCACCCTTCTCCCTTGCCATCCAGAGGCTGGAGCTGCTGTTCAGAGGGAGCGTGGGGCTGTGCTCAGGCTGGTTATGCTGACACTTCTCTCCTGACTTTTGTCCTGTATGGTCCTGTCTGTCAGCAACACCCGAGTGAAATATTACTAATTTTGTGGGCGTCTTAGGGTAGCGCTTGGGACTGGCAATGGCAGGTAAAGGTGCATGGTGCTGTGCTGCGAAATCTCTGTAAGAAGCTGCAAGGTCTTTGGCACAAAGAGCTGATTTTTTCACTCTGTGAGTCTCAGGCTGGTATTGTGGCCCATGCCTGGGGCTCCTGCCTGGCATGAGGCTCAGACAAGGAACAGCTATAATAAACAATGGCAGGGAATGCAAGCATCTAAAGAAATGATGATTAGTCTGCTACCTGGGTTTTGTAGCACAGCAGCTTGCCATTGTGGAGTGTTTGTATCAAAGCAGAAGGAGATTTAAGGAGAGGTTTGACTAGAGGCGGTGAGGTTAGCTTTGTGGATGTTTACTGGCAACAATTCTCCTACATAGTAACACAGCATAGGAGAAAAAAAAAAAAAATTGCAAAGTTTTAACCCTGCTCCATAGGTGTCATCTCCCTCCTCTGTCCTGTGACATGGTAATGCCCCTTCTGCTGGGACCACAGCCCTCCCTGCAGAGTAAAGGGGCACTTGTGCAACTGAGGGTCTCATTTCCAGGGCACTGGATCCTGGAGCGCGCTCAGGGAGACAACGCACAAGCAAAGGTCTAGGTTTGGCTGCAGCATCTAAGCACTGAAATGATTTCTTAATTTAACAAGGCAACGAAATGAACTGTGCCTACTCATTGCATCAGCTTTTCTAATATGTGTTTGTCTGGGCTTTTCCGCAGAAAATCTATCATATCTCAGGCCCGGATGCCTTTGATTTCTTACCGAGCACAGCTTGAAAAATAAACAAGTCAATCCTGACGTGTAACTGGGCTGATTGCTACATTTTCTAGTCACGCCTCTCTGTCGAAAACTTCCCCCACCCTCTTCTAGGTGTTGCCGTGGCATGTGGTTTGCTTTATGCATAGACAAAGCACTGAAATAATCTGCCTCTCACCAGGTAGAGTTATTTTGGAGAGCTAGTGAAATGCAATAGGAGGCAGCACTGTAAATCTGTAAGTAACCCTAACTGGCAGAAGTTTTTAAATAGCTAAATATTAATGGCTGTTTAGAGAGTCCTTTCTCTACTGGAGAGAGTTTCATCAGCTGCGGTGGTGTTTTGCTGTGAGAATAAACTATGGATGCTGCAAAAAAGAGTATGCTTATGTGGAGATACAGAAGATGCTAATAAAAGGTTTGTAACTGTAGTCTGAAGGTAGAGAAATGTTTCATTGCTTTGGGTTCAAAGGTGGTTTGTGCTCTTGAATTCATCCTTATTATTTTCTATATGTACGTGTGATTCATGCTGGAAAAGAAATGCTGTTTAATTGTGTTTTCAGCATATTTGAGTTCTGTGGTTGTTCCTTAGCTGGCTTCTTACGTAGTACTGATAAGAATAGAAGAGAAAAAAATGGATTAGACTCTGACAATAGGCAACTCAGAGATGGCCTGGGGAAGACAGGTGCCTCAGTGAAAATATTAATTTGCAGTAGATTTTAATTCATGGATTTATATTGTTGCTACCAGTAGTGGTAGTAAGTAGACTCATCTTTTACTTTTCATCTTACGTTTGGTTGTCATAAAAAAGATACATATGTATATAAGTGAAAATGTGTAAAATACAACTTCTTATTTTCCATAGTGAGTAGTATTTTTCTGATGGCAAATATTTCTGAACTTAAGCAGTAATTTAACTTCTATTTATGAATAATAGATAATGTTTACAAGTATGTGTGTATGTGCGCGTGCATGTGTGTAGGAAATAATGTAAACATTGCTCAATATCCTTAACTAAAAAAGAAACTGAGTTACTTTTTCCTAAAAATAAGCAATATTTCTCAGGAAGTAAGCAAAACTTTAATTTTGAAATGCTGAAAAATTTAAAATAGTTCAGAAGAAATAATGAGGCAGTTTGAGTAGTGGAGGGATTGACAGAGGGAAAAGATTAAAATAACTTTGTCTGTGTAAGTTGGCAGGGAAGAAAATAAAGCAGGATGCAATGATCAGTTATTTCTGAAAGAAGAGTGACAACAAAGACATGGTAGAATTTTGCCAGAGGTGCAAATGAAAATTTAATTTTTGCCTAGACTATCAGAAGACATTGCTAACTAGTATGTCTACTACATATAGCTTCATTGCAAGGAGCAATTAACACAACACGAAACACAGCACTGTCTGGGGAGAACTGTAGAGCAGCTTTGCACGTAAAGCTGAAGAAGAGAGCTTCTAACAAAGCTTTTACGTTTTTGTTATGCATATAATTAAAATTAAGGTAACTAGCTAAGCCACAGGATTTCATTGAGCTTGGTTTACAGGAAATTGTTGTAAAAGCTCTGAAACGTAAGCTTCATTCTTAATTTGTTGTAGAAGCATTAAAACTTATTCAACATTATTTTAGTTTAAAGGAAGAGGTACGTACATCTCTCAGTCCCAGTTCCGTAAACTTCTTTCACAGGGAGCAGTAACCCACTGAATTAATGGCTGTTCAGTGCTATCAGAGGAAAATTTAGGAATTTCAGATTCGTATTGTCTGGCCGGATCCTTAAGCCCACTGAGGTCAACAGGCTTGTTTCCTTTGGTTTCGGTTGGACCCCATGTCAGAGAGGAATCCTGGTTTTACAGTTCACAATTACAGAAGCAAAAACAAATTGCACCTCTCAACTGTTCTTCCCTGCCTGCAAGCACATTGCAAACAAATGACAAAGCACTTCAGGAGGAAAGGCTGGGCCACAAAGAACCTGCCAACAAGCCGGTTTATACTTGCTGTAGAAGCACAATAAAGTAGTCTACCTGAGCACAAGAAGGTTTTAAAAGCCTAAGAACAAGGTCATTCAAAGAGACTTTAAGACAAACAGGACTGAGCAGAACTGTCTTTCCCTGCTTCACTTTCTCTCAAGAATTAAGTTCCTGGGAAAAAAACTGTTTTTGAGACAAGGAAGAACTGGCAATAAGCACAAGCTGAGCAAAGTTTCCTTCAGGGCTTTTGAAGGGACTGGGTTTGCCTAGTTGTAAAAGAAGGATCTGCAGACTGGAATAGATTCAGTGAAGTCAAGACCTTGTTCTTGTTTCTTGGGTTTATTTTGTCTTTGTATGTCTGCAAGTCACCCCGTAGAACAAAATACCTTTTATGTTCAGGGCTTCTCGGCTTGTTCTAACCACTGCATTACTCACAGACTCTCCAGCCAGTTCTCTGCCAAGCCCTTGCAGTCCTAGTAGCTGAGGAAAGCAGACGAGTCTTCTGCCATGTGTTAAAAATTGGTACATAAAGGATGTTTCGTGTGAGTAGCAGCAAGTTCCAGAATTCACACCCAAAACAATCTGCTATCTGTCTCTTCTCCTTCTCAGGGGCACAGCACAGCTCTGCCTCTGAGCAGGGTGAAATGGAAGAGAAAAACGATAGAATTACAGATGCAAACCACTTACAGATTTACTAGTAGTTAACTTAGCCTATTTGTAGTACCTACTAAATTATTGTTGTTTGGAAAAGGAAGTAATCCCATTTTATCGGATTGAAACAATTACTTTATGGTTGTTGCAGACAGCAGTGGGTTGAGTCCATTCTTGGCTGTGCACCTACAACATTTGCAAGATGACAAGGCCTAAATGAATGATAGCTTTCCCCAGCATTTTTTTGTTAGCAGGATTTTTTGGGGGAGGAAGGATGGATTCTTCGTAGAGCAGTCTTTTTTCAGATGCTTCTCAATAGCTATTAAAAAGAAACTGTTGATTTTACTTCTGGTAAAATTACATCCTATTCCTTTCCAAAACCAACATTTAAATCCTTCTGCCTACAGATATGACAGTTGTTCTGGTCCATCTTCGAAAGTGGAAGAAATGGCAACGGTAAGTAGCTTATCAACTGTGTTGTCAGCAATGTTTAAACTACAGGTTTTTCAAAAACTAGTCCCCTTTGTTTAGGCTGTTGATGTAATGCCTGTTTAAATAGTGTTGTTGCAGTTCATGTTTTAAACACTGAGTCTGTGTTGTGAACCTGTTGAATGCAGTAGAATGAGCTTGCTCTGTTAACTGTGCAAGTCCAAAGCTTTCCTAGGTAAGCTCTAAGTCTCGCTCTGATCCAGTTTCAGTTCTCTATCTTAGTGAGAGAATAGTGCCATGTGTAATTTCCTAGGCCAGAACCCTCACATATTTTGGCAACTGAAACCAATCTGCAAATAGGTCAAAACTCACACTGAATCAATAGTCTACTGTATTTACTTTGGTTCTTTTCATTTGCACAGGGGTGAAAAAGAGTAGTTGGCTTGGGCAGGCAGTAAGCTAGAGCCTCTCCTGCAACATTTGCATGCACAGAGTTACTGTGTAAATGTAAATTTTGACAGTAGGAAATTATTTTTTAGCTGAATGTTCTATTCTATAAGCACAAGCTCAATTTAAGGATGAAACAACAGATTTATTCCTGATGTAATTTAAGTGCATGCTGTTGAAATAAACACATTTCCTCCAAGGATGATATTTGCTATTTTAATTGCTTTATTTGCCATGTATTACTAGCATGTCTTTCCTTCTCTTCAATTGTGTGGTATAATCACAGAGGGGATTAAGAAGGTGTACAGTATATAATCAAAGGTACACAGGAGGTAAATTGGCCACCTCAGTCACCTCCCTTCTCTCATTTCCAAAACAAAGGGATAATGTGTATTAATGTATGATGGAACAAAGTCTTATCAGAGAATCCTGCCTATTATATAAATAGGCTGTTGTAGCTACACAAGTAAAATATTAAAAATATTGAGAAGTAAAAAGTAGTAAGGGAGAATTTATTAGAAAAAAAAAAGAAGGAAGACAGCTAAAATAAATCAGCAGTTCAGCAGTTGTCTGCACTTCTACCATCTGAGACTGTGAGCTGAGAGAAATATGGATGGGATCGGAACCTCTCCTGCTTGACATGCAAAGTAAACTCAGATGGGGAATAGGATGACATTTTCCCATTGCTAAGGTAATTTATCACAGCCCCCTGAAGTGCTGTTTTGCAATATGAAAATTGACTGTGGTGTTAAATTATTAAATCTCTGTTGGGAGGTCACTGTGTGAATTTTAAAATATGCTGGTCAAGGAAGAAGTGATTAGGAAAAACTAAATTAAGAGAGATACAATGCAATAAGGATGTACATGGAGAAAATAAGTAAAATAAGCATGCCCCATATTATAAGGTCATTATAACTCATATCCAAGACATGCTACAGTATGAGGTCAAATGAGCAAATATCCTTATTACATATGTAAAAGTCCCAAAAATGCATGCAACTTTACAATCCTCAGTTGTGTATTTTAATAATACAGTATTTAATGGACCCACAAAGAGTTACTGACCTCTGTGAGTTATGACATGATTTGTGATGTGACATGAAACATGATTTGAACCCACATATATAGAACTAAACTGATGTTGCCTTACAATTTTTAACAGGCTGAAATGTGTAATCCCCCAATGTCAACTGCAACAAGTTGTCATTCTTTTGATGCAAACCAAAATGAAATGATGGAGAACAGTACACAGGAATGGAATGAACAGCTAGAGAAGGAGCTTTTCAGTGGTAAGTGTGTGTCCTTACTTTGTTCTGATATTATTGTTGTCAGAAGTGACTGTGGGACTGGTTTCAGAGAATATTCTGCAAAGGCATGGGATGTAAAGGTATGGCCCATTATTTTCTAGCATGGTGGTTATGTTTTGCTGGCTTCGTCTGACAGCAGAATGTCTGCTCTTGTTGACTTCAGGCATGTCTCTGGTCACTCTTAGACAGCATTTTGTCTCATACTGATCCAGATCAGAAGAATCACAGCTTAAAAGTGTACATTTCTCTCTGCTGATTCTGGCAGGAGCCCATACATCCTTTAGATGCAGACATACAGTTATGTGACAAGAATTTAATCCCAGCTACCTGCATGCATCATTTTGATAGTGATGAATTACCAGGCCTGGTTTTATGAATTGTAAAGCCTCAAACCACAGAAGCAAGAAGCATGACAACATTCTCTTAGCTTTCTGGGAGCCCTTGTAGCACCAGTGGAAAGTTGCTACTTCTTTTTTTCTCACTGCTGGAAAGCAAGACAAGATCAGAGCCAGTCTATGGAAGTACAATGTCTTCTGTAAACTTTCTGACATCTATGCAAAAAAAATCTCTTTCTACTGCCCAGAATTATAAGAGATCACAGATCAAAAGCATGATTGATCAGGAAGCAGTGGCTGAGTTGGCAGTGCTGGAAGAGGAGAGCACTGCAAGGTGTACAGTGCTGCTTCTGAAACTCACATGCATATCACTGCTTTTGGGTGTCAGTCGTAGCTGTGCACACTTGCCCACTGACAGAGAGAAACTGTACATAGCTTGGATGATGTCCTCCAAATGGAAGATTTAGAAACAGCTTGTCTTTTTTCTTGTTCTAAGCTGAATCTCTCCTATGCTGAAGAGAAATTTAGAAAAAAAGGAAAATTATAATACTTTTGTATCACCTTTTATTCCAACTATACATAACCTAGCAATGATTTCTTAATGATTCTGTACTATTGGCACAGATCTGTAATGACTGATCGGTCAGTGGTTTTAATTTAAACAGAGTAGGTAACAAAAGAGCCATATCCATTTGTGTTCATATCTTATGTGAGCTATTTTCAAAATACAAAAAAATACAATTAGCGAAGGCATAATTTCTTTTGCCATTTAAATACATTGCTGTCACTTAGTCTTATAAGTAAATACCTTGCTTAACTGAGATATAGCGTTTAATTCCAGTTCACGAGACTGTCTATATATATATATATATATGTAAGTACAGATTTGTTACTAGAATGAATCACAGGTTCCTAACTATTTAATTACACTTTCTATCAAGAAAATGCCATTTTCAGTTCTTTTTTTAAAGTAATAAGCTACAATTTACCGGAGAACTTCTTTCCTGAATGAAACCACCAAACAGTGGACATGCCAGACTACTGACTATGCTTATTTGATGGTTTACAGGATTCTGTGTTTTCTTACAGTTACATCATAACTGTGCTTTGTGAACACACAGAAAGGTCTATGTTCGCCTTGAAATTCTTCTCAGGGATTTTTTGTTACAAACTAGATTTGGAAAGTTTACCACACATACATGCATATATAGCACATGAGTAAGAATTCAGGGTTCAAATAGTTTTGTTTTTCTTTTGAATAGCATAAAAACTAACATTGACATAAAGAGCAGTTTTAAAATCAGTCATGGAGCAGTGCATTTTTTAACTTGTAATCATAATGGGTGACCGCTGAAAGGTCCAGTGGAGAAAGAACACAGGTTTGGGAACACAGGTTTGGGAAGGGTTTTGAATACTGAGAAGCTGACTCCTTTCAAAACCAGTTTTGATTTTTTTTTTTCCCTGTGCAGTTCTAAATGATCTGGATGACCAGCTGGCTCAGGAACAAGCCCAAGACCCACTGGACAGGACAGTTTCTACGAGCAGCGCATCAAATATCCAATACAGTACTCCATTCCCTACTTCAAAGAGGCAGACTGCTAACAGGGGGCAACACAGAAATGACTGGCGTGACATGCCTAGCGCATTTTTCCCTGATGGAATGAGAACAATAAGAGCCAAAGATGAACACAAGATTTTCATCAGACCAAGAAAATTACACAGTGCATATATAAACTGGCACCAGACAGCCTTTCAAGAAGATTACAAATATGGTGATCCAGTTGATGGAAATCCTCCTCCACTAAGCAGGAGACTGTCTTCTGTTTCCTTCGGACGGTCTTCAGAAGGTAGCTTATATCCTCCTTCCATAACACATAACAGTGGATTTAGGCACAAGAGTTATATGAACAGGAGTATAGCTGGCAGAAGTTACTCTGTGTGTTCCCTTCAGAGATGTTCATCATCAGTATCTACTGACCAGCTATCCGCATCTAGTTTACAACATTCGTTGGCAAGGGAGAGCAACAATGGTTTTGTACCAAGGTTTGGTCGACAGAACCCAAAGAGAATTCCTCTGTCTTCTATTGTATGGAACAACACACCAGACTCTCCTGGACAAACATCAACTCAAGAAAAAATGTTTAGGACCCAATCACTGATGGAGGTTCATGCTACAGACCATGGTGGATATCCTAGCTCTCTGCAAGAAATGAAGAAATATGCATGTCACCACTCGAAACACCACTACAGAAGATCTATTTCAAGCAGTAATTGCTTTAGTAGAATTAGTTGCCCTGACAAAGCTACTTCTCCTTTGCCCTTTGATAACTGGGAAAATTATCCATTATACAAATCGGAAAATAATCTCTCTAGAGCCTACTATAGAGATACTTCTTCTCATGGCAAGTGGTACGGAAACCAAAGAAATTCTCATTATGGAAAAAAAGACAGCTATCCTTGGGCTGATATTCCTCAGTACTACAGTGACGAAGTGTTTGTTTCCCCTGATGCCAGCTTTGAAGTGATTATGGCTAATTTAAATGACCAGCAGTGGACATATACAAAGAATGCCAAGTTTGGTTCTCAGCACTTGCAGAACGATTTTCATGTGTATTCTCCAGAAAATATGACTATGAAAAGGAAAACAAGAAGTGGAAATAGAACTTTTTCAGAATTCACTGAGGGCTGTCAGCCTTGGCTGAGTTGCAACTCTTCAGTTTCTTCATCTAGTTCCAGAACTGATGACTCAGTCTTTCCTAATTTGAAGGACCAAACAAAACCTATAGGACTCAACAGGAATTCAGTCTCCATTTCCCAAAGAAGTTCTAAGGCAGACTTTACACATCTAGAAAAGGTTGAAGGTATGAAGCATCCAGATGAAGAAATGCCGTTACCGTCAGTTTCTCAACAAGCCAATACAAACTACATCAACACCCAGAGTTTTCCCTCTAAGAGCTCTGCTTCTGCCATGCTACAAAGCGATGCATCTCTCTTTAACACAATGAGATCAAAGAGACAAACCCAAGTCACTGCCAGAGGAGATACTGGAAAAATACATACATCAAATGGTGATAAAAGAAATGTAAGCATGAAGGAAAGCAATTGCCCACCCAGCAGTGCGTTCCATCGGCCTCCCCGCATTTTGCCAACTGCTGAGAGCAGGAAGGAACCTTTTCTTCCAAGTCAGAAAGAATGGGAACATAATCTGCATTACACAGCAAAAAGAGGGAGCATCAAACAGGATAATCGGAGTGCAGAAGCCGTTGACCAAGCTGCTCCAAAGAGGCACCCCTCGATGCCATATGCTGCTTCTGCTCCACCCACTGAAAAATCGGCAAACTGTCAAGGCACGTTGTCCTGTCCTCCTGAATGTTCATCTAGCTCCTCACAAAGCTCTCCACAAGCACTTTCTCACAAAGATAATTCTAAACGTTTAGGAACACTAACTTCAGTAAATTGCGCGGTTACTGAATCTCAAGCAGAAGGTGGAAAAACAGCTCAAGTGACCAGAATAGGTGTTACCAAAAAGATTTCACAGAAAACACCGCAAAATGCAAGCACTTTATTTACTAAGAATTGTAATGGACAATTCACTACTAGTTCTCCACAAAATGGAAATTCTGGAAATATTTATGTGCATAGCTTTGATGGAGAACCCAAGACCTCTGAACACAGTTTAAGTTATTTTTGCCTTGAAAAAGAAAGGAATAATTCACCTTGTATTGAAAGGCTTCACAAGCAAGACAGCTTGCTGAGACATACCAGTAGCTGCAGCATTACTGGCTCCCCTAGCAGAAACAGCCCCAAATCTCCTGACCCACTTGTTATTTATTACACTTTGCCTAGGAAATCAGCCAGCATTGCTGGAAGTATTATGTCAGATACGCCCATCTCTTTACCTAGAGAAGGCAGAACAGCATACAATTCTTTAAGGTCTGAAACTCAACGTGGAGCCGGTGCCTTTTGCTCTAATCAAAGAGATGTGTCTTGTTTAGACTCAAAACATTCCTTTTATACATCAGCATCATTAAATGCTGCTGCAAGTAACAAAGAGAAAGATTACCCCAGTCCTTTAACCAGAAGTCCTAATGATTCAGTCAGTAGTAGTACATCAGTTGAACTGTCAGACAGATGTAAACATCTAAGCAGAAGAGAATCCTCTGTGTTTTCAGATTGTAAGGAGAGGGGAAATTTTTTGCAAAAATATAAAACTACAAGCACATTTACAGTTTGTGTTGATGAAGATCATGTCAAGTATCATGAACTAGTTTCAGTTTATTACACGTTACCACGGAGACATTCAAGAACATTTTGTAGCCTCTTTAGAGATAATCCAGAGGATGCAAATTTAACTTGTCCCAAAGAAAATGCTCAGTCACCAAGAATACAAAGCAAGAGAAACGAAGGTCATGTGAGTTTAGCAAATGTCTTTTTCCCCAGTACTTTGGAAAAAGACGTGCCTTCATATTCTGTCCAAGTATCTTCAGCTTTGGTTACACCTCAGGACATAGGAAGTGCTGTTGATAGTGAAGCTCCTAGCTCTGAGAAGAGATGTACTTCAAAGTCAGTGAGTATGGTACACAACAGGCCAGATAGCTCAGCAGATCTTTCAGTCACAGAAAATGGGCCTTCTGACATGGTGACAAAAGAAATTTCTTTTGGTGGTCCACAATCCACTGCAGTAGTAGCTAAGTCAGGTAAGGCCATTTCTGATGCTTCGAGCAGCCAAAATACAGAAATAAGTCTGAAAGAAAAGAAGGCCGTTTTACAAACAGCCACACCATTAATTTCCACTTTATCAGCCCCTGACAAGCCAGGCAGACATTTTGAGAATTCTTTGTATTCTACTTCAACAAATAAAAATACTATACAGAAGGGAAACTCTGAAAACTGCTGTCAGCCCCCTAAAGTGAACACCAATAAAAGTCTGAATAGCTCACTTGTCCACCCAGGAGAGAAGGAACCAGTCCTTGGAAGGAACAGTAACAGGGAGTGCGCTGATGTGCCGCTTCCTCCTGCAGAAGACAAGTACAAGGATAGTACCCAAATCACCCCTCTGTATAATAATAAGTGTAGTGGACTGCAATTAAGGGCTGACAGTTCAAGAAAAAATGCAAATTATTTAAACTCTTGTAGCAAAGTGCTTTCAGAGTCTCAGAACAAAGCATGTGAGGTAAGCACAGCTTCCAGTGCTGATCCATTACTTGAGCTAGGTGAAGGGGTTAGCGCAGATACAGATAAATTAAAGAATTCAAAAACCAAAAAAGAACTACAGTCACAGAGTACTCAAAAGGGTAGCAATTGTAGTGGTTTGCAGGAATCAGAGAGGCACTGTGAAGGCAACCTGAACATTAACTGTAAAGATGAAGTCCTCAGGATTACCCAAGATCAGAAGACAACACTGAGTGCAGAAGATGAGAACAAGCTTCTCTCTGACTGCACAAGAGACAAAGTCAAAGATATAGAAAAAAGGAAAAACAGGCCTTCAATTAAAAATAAACTGGCAGCTGTTTGCAAAACAAGTCGAAAATTTTCAAGTAAAAATTTACCCCCCAAACCGCACATAAGTAACATTTTTTCACAGAATGGTGGAAATGCCACTTCTTTAGAGGTCGACATGTCTCTTGATTCATTGATTTCAACAGATTCCCATCAGCCATTCCTGCAGTTGGACAAGGAAAATCAGAATCACAGTCTGGACCCTGATAAGAATACACCAAGAACAGCTGAGAAGAAGACAACCGAAAATCAGAATGATCCTTCTTTGCTTGTTAATAATACCAATTGCAGGTCTTTTACAAGCTTATACACCCAGAAGGAAGCCATCAGTCCCAAAAAACCTACAGTGAAAGTGGAAAATAGGTCAAGTCTTACAACTCTTTTTCCAGATAAAGCAGTAACCACAAGAAATAAGAATTCCCAAACACTTGATCTCTGGTTAGAAAGCAAAAGCCGTCCCACCTCTCCCAGTGCTCCTGCATCAGACCCACTGGATGGTGAGAAAAGAAGAGCTGGCAGTTGTGCCCTCATTCCTCCCTTCCCACTTTTAAATGACAAAAACTCAAATGCGTATGTAAACAGCTGCTTGCAGGCAGACGTATGTCCACAGCAAAACTTGACTTCCCAGATGGTGCTTGGTCAGTGCCAAAACACCTCTCCGTTTGCTAGCGTAAAAAATGCCAACTTGCACGGCTATCAGTTGCGCAGGAGCCATGCCAGAAGCCAGCGTGAGCGTCACCTTTCTGAGAGTGTTTGTGCTCGAGATTCCCACACCTTTGCCTCGGGAAGCAATGTTCTACCAAAAGATGGTATACATGGGAAGAGATTTAAATCCTACTCGGAGCTGTCGTCTTGCGATGAAAATGAAAACTGGGCCTCGGACGATGAAAAAAGTTATGGCACTAGAAATTTGATGTATCCGTCCGTTGAATTTGGTATATTTGGCAAAGAACAACAGTTGGCTTTCCTGGAAAATATCAAGAGGTCACTCACAGAAGGGCGATTATGGAGACCTTGTCTTCTGAACAACCCTGGTGCTCTCAGAGATGGAGAGGGCTCTTCTATCAACTCAAGTTCTGCTGGGAGCAAGATGTCATCGGCTGCTTCATCCCCCCAAGAGCCAATTGATATCTATCAGGAAGACCCAGCAGCTTATTCAGATTCAGACAGTGATACCACCACCGATGATGAATACTACCTAGATGAGATCGATAAAGAATCGGAGCTATGAAGGGCCCATGGGACTAAGATGGCACAATAGCTCGGTAGTTTCTGGGCAGGCAAAAACGTGTAAAATACTTTGAGCCAGTTCTTGTGCTGCTATAAATTGGTACAACTTCATTAGTTTTAAAGAAGTTAGTATATTACATTGGCTGAGCATTTGACTTTTGTATTAAATATGAGGCTTCACCATTGTTGTTTCCCCTAGCAGGGAAAAAGAATGTTAAAAATCTCTTCCCAGCATAATAGAAGGTAAACAACTGTGGAGCTTTGGGCAGCGTAACACCAGAGATGGCTTTCCTCTGAGTCAGCATGCAGTGGCTTAGGTTCCTGCCAGCTACACAGGCAGGAATGGATAAATTCCAGCTTGAGCTACTTTTTGTTATGAGACTTAACAGAAAAACAAGAGTCTTCTTTGCTGATAAATTGCTGTTTCTCCAATTCTCCTCATTTACCAGATCAAGTGTGATAATGCCAATCCATCCCACCCAACAAAAACCCCCACAAAACAAAACCTGATCAATTTTTACAGCATATTCTGTATGAATGTTCTTTTTCTGCTTTCGTGGGAAGCGCAGCAGCAGTGTCCCTGGTGGCCTTTCTTCTGCCGTGTAGTTGAGGCAGATTCCACATCGGGATGTTTCTCCTCAGCGTTTCTAGAGCAGTGAGCAGCGGGAGTTAAGGAAGTGCTGCAGCGCATGGGAAACAGCTCAGCAGAGGGCACAGTGCTGGAAAACCCACCACAATTCCTGAGGATGTTAAGAAACACGACTGAGCATGGAAATCTGCTTTTCAGACACGGGAGATTCATAACTGGCAGAGCTTTGGTTACAGTCAAGATGAATGACCAGATTTCTGCCCTTGATTTAGGAATAGGTTAATTTGGATTAATAATCCGACATTTTAAACCATGGAAAATGTAAAAAAGATTTACTCTATTTATTTTCTATGTAAACCTCATAGGTTGAATCCTAAGTTGTCCTAATATTGGGAAGACAACCCTTGCCAGTACAACTCCTTACGTCCCAGCCTGTGCCGGGCTGGTCCCGGGGTGAGGCATGGGCAGCCGCTGGGCTCCTTCAGGGCAGCACCACCCAAAGCAGCCCAAGAGGACACTTGGCCAGGTCACAACTGCACCGTACAGACTGGCTGGTTTTTACACACTAAGTAAATAAAACCAGTAAGAAATGCTCTTTCCCTTTTTGATCTCTTTCAAGCATTTGTGCTGTCACCGTAGTCTTTTTATGCTTCAAACTGAACAGCTGTAAACATTTTCCAGTGGCTTTTCAGCCACGCTAATAATGTAGTGGTCAAAACTCATCCCTGGCCATTAAATTTATGCCTAAGTTTTGATCTCTTTTTATACAAAATCAGGAGTGGCTCACTGAGCCAGCAGATAGTATTTTTAAATAATTATACATTTACTTCTACTTTATTTCTAATATCACATCTAAAATGATGATCAATATTTTTGATAAACTTTTTAATTCAATAAAGTTTCTGTAGGACATAATTATATTTTATTTTTGTAACTAGAAGGACAGTATACTGGTATTTTAAAATACTATATTTTACACAAAACAAGCAATGCTTGTATCTCTTGACTACTACACAAGAAACTAAAATATGAAAATATTATAGTAGGTAACTGGTATCCTTATTTTTTTATAACTGTAAACTTCGTTAAAGAAGTGGGTCTGTAGTTCAAATCTGCACCGATATATAAGTATTATTACTGGGGCAATTTGTCTTTTGTTGTATATAGAAGGACTAACATAAACTATGTATTTATAGTCAAAATTGAGCTCTACAACATGCCTGGTTGGGAAGGATGTAAGTGCATGCTGACATATGCAATGCTGGAAGGAAATGACTACCATAGAATTGCAGTCTTGTAAAATGCAGTATCCTAAGGAGAAATTGTGTTTCTCTGTAAATGGCTGCATTCTGTGTATTGTGGTGGCCAGCCCACCCCAAACCACAGCAGCACAGGATTCTGTAAAGACAATAAAACCAGCTGAGTATCAGTGAGGAATTGCTGCTGTTGTACATTTCTGCAAAATATGTTAATCCAAAACCTGGCAATACCAGCCTACATAAGGTAAAGAATAATAAAATAAATGTTTACGAGGAAGTAAGTGATTATACAGTTTCTCTTGACTAGAAGTGGATGGTTTAGAACATTTTTATTTGTAAATATTTTGTACCTGTTCAACAGAAGTTGGAATAAGTTCTCACTTTGTTGGCATAATTCTTTTTCATTTGCTGTGCTCTGTACGTACATGAAATTAGGTGGCTTGATTTCATGTAAGCTTTTGGTCATATATCAGTTGTGGAAGACTGCAGCCTACGGAGGATCTGTAAACTAATATTCTGTAAAACAGGCAATTGGCATGAAAACCTAGGGAGAAATACCCTTTGAATAGTGATCTGCTCCATTCACTTAAGTAGAGCCAGATTTTGACATCTTTGCTCTTCCAAGCTTTTTCTTTGGTAAAAGTGTATTCTATAAATGTTCATAATTTATGGGGTTTTCATATTTAAAATTATTTGTTTGAAATAAATCCTGCGTTCAAATGAAAAAAAAAATTGTACTGGTATTCTGTTTATTTTTCACTTGCTGTGAACGCCATAGACAGTTTATTTAAAAAAATAGTAAAATCCAGCATATTAGTATTGTGACGGCAAATGATGCCTTAGATTTTAGAGGGGGCACCCAGCCATGGTCCAGCAGCAGCTGCAGGCTCCATGTAGGGGCCAAGGGTAATATTTGATGAGGAGTTTTACAAGGTGATAAGCTCCAGGAATGAGGCCTGAGTGGGGCCTGGCTGCCACGTGCAGCAGCAGGGTGTGAGACTCACCACTCTCTTTCAACCTTAATTACTACAGCCAGGGTATGTGGTACCTGAGTTCAGTGACGCAGTCCCTCAGCCTGGTTTCGGAAGGAAACATGGTTTATGGGCTAAGGTGGTGTTTGTGCCTATCACTGAACACCCATTAGGTCACTTGTGTCCCCAGATGACCTGTGACCTTTCTAACATCTCAATGACATTTGAAAAAAGGGACATAAATCTCATGGTTTGATCACAGGGTAGCTCACACTGGGAAGGACCTCAGGACGTTCTGCTCCAACCTCCTGGTCTCAGGAGAGCAGAGTAGAAGGGCAGAATCAGCTCCTGTGCCTGGCTGACCATGCTGCTTTTGATGTTTCATATTTCTCTCTCTTTTTGACATTTCATATTTCTCTAAAATGTATTAATTGTTACTGCCTGCATTAGGTCATGTACAGACAAAGGATGCTTTAAAAGAAAGAAATAATACATAATTTAAAGTTCTTCATTGCTTTTTCTGAGATTTCCCACAGTGACTATTTAAAGTGAAGGACAGAGCATGGGCCCTGTTGGGATTTACTGGCAGGTTGCTCCCTGCTGCTCCTTCCCATCCCAGGGAGCATCACACCTCTGGTCCAGCGTGGACCCACCTTTGAGAGCCAAAGGCCTTGGGCTGGGGGTGAGGGACTGCAGGCTGCCCTCCTCAGTGCAGTCATGCTTGCTGATGGGGAAAGAGGGACCGTGGTATTTTTCTCTAGCAAATGTAACAACAAAGTAATTTCATGGATTTAAAAATGATGGAATACAAGTAAGCATGGAAAACCTACAGTTATTTCTCTCCTAAGGTTGTTGTATCATTTTTATCAGAACATTTGCTGCTACTAGGAAATATTTCAGGGTGTTGGTAGCTGGTGCTGGTGCTGCACAAGGCTGCAGGAGAATTAAAACAATCTTCCGTGCAAGCCTGGATTCTCACATGCAAAACAATGGCAGCACAAATGAGTGGGTTTGAATAACATGAACTTCAAGTCTCTGTGCATACAGACCGTGAAAAACAGGTTCCTTGAAAGTGAAATTACCAAGTCTGGTTTCCTCCTTGCTTTTGTCTTTAGTCTCCCAAACTCCCTCACCTCAGATAACCACAGATCTCCACTGACATACCACATGTGATGCTCCGAACAGGCAGGAGGCAAGATGTGTAGGGTTAATTTGGAGTTAGGAATGTGCTCCTTGGCCAGGCAGTACATCCCCCGCTGTGGGTCTCGGCGTGGGGGTCAGTGAGGGCAGGTTTCCTCTCCCTCTGTGCCAGTTGGGCACACATTTGGAGAAGGCGGTGAGTGGGAGCCGTCAGCATGGATTGACGGGGGGCCAAGCATGCCTGGTGAGAAATGTGCTCTGGGGATGAGGGGAGAGCAGGGAATGGCAATTAGCTTGAGTTTAGCACAGATGTCACTGTCTCCCACAACGCTCTTGTATCTGAATTAGGATGTTATGGTCTGGATGGGGAACAACCAGATGGGTAAAAAAAAAACATCAGGGTGCTTGGTTGGGCTTAGAGGGGGATGGTTGATGGGTCATCTCTACCTCGTAGCTGGTAAGAATGGGAGCTTACCAGGGACCTGGCCTGGGATGAGGAGATGGAGAGTTCTGTCACTTAGTTTGCAGATGACACCAAACAGGGGGACTAGTCGGTGTGCTTGAGTGCAGGGCTACCATCCTGAGGGACCTGAACAGAGTAGAGGAATAGGCCTCTGGAGGAGGAATGACATTCAACAGAAAGTCTTTCACTTGGGTGCCACGGAGCAGCGAGGGTGGGGCTGAGGAGCACAGCACCATGGCTGGCAGCAGGGCTTCCCCAGGGCCTGGCCTGCATGTGGCAAACACTTCTCATGGGGCAGCTGAGAAGCCACAGCACCCAGCAGGCTTGTGGGGACAGGGCAGGGCTGAGGTCAGGCAGGGACATCAATCTGCAGATCAGGATCAGGCCCTGTGAGGGGAACCAGGGTTAAGCCTGGCTCTGGGGGGGCTGGAGGGCCCTGGGGACCTCAGTCTGCAGGTGGGGCCAGGCTCAGCAGGGCCCATGGCCAGCCAGGCAGGGCTGTGGGGAGATGGAGACCAAGTGCTGCATAGGGAAGAGTGTGACCAGCAGGTCAAGGGA
>BJBW01011668.1:7776-38166 GCA_004320125.1 Scolopax mira
TCATGCCTGCTCCTTCACCCAAGCTTTGATTTGGTGACTCCAAGGATGTTGTTTTGGCAGGGTAAGGCTGGTCACTGTCTGTGGAGGTCAGTCTTCCTCCCCCAAGGACGTGGCAGCAGATGTTATCGGGGCAATTTTCCCTGGTGATGCGTTTGGATGTCCATGAGCAAGGAAGCATTGATGGGGTGATTTCCATCCCCCCCGGAGCTGGTGGGGAGATGAGTAGGAGCAGCAGCAGGAGGTAAATCTCCTCTCCTCAAGAATTGCTCCTGCGCATGTGTGGGGACACCCGGGAGAGCAGTGAGCTGGGTGATGGGCAGTGGGACAGCTGAAAAAATACTGCATAACTACTAGAGAATTAAAGATGTACTTGTGAAAGAGGCCTGGAGTTTGGCAGAGCATGTTAGGACAGTTAGGGTGAAGAAATACTTGGCTCATGAAAAGGAAGTCATTGGAGTTTTGATACCTCCTTAGGGGTGAAGGGAGAATGGTGTCTCTGGTGTGTATGTGAAAGTCACTGTTAGAGGCAGGGGGATGTGGAATGTCATGTCTGTGCTAGCAAGTCATGCCATGCTGTAGGAGCAGAGCTCTGAAGCCAAACAGTGCCCAGGAACTGGCGTTTGCACTCCAGGCATCTGGGGGTGGTTTGTGGGCAAACTGTCTATATCCTTACACTGCCATGTACGCAGTGCATTGAGGTGCTATTTATGAAGACATTCAAATGCATGTGGGCACGTACCTGTAACGTGAATACGTACCTGTAATGTGGGCAGAGTCAATGTTTTTCAGTATCAGCCTGTCTAGTGGGATGGGCTGGTCTAGGACTACGCAAAGCCCACCCTCTCTTATGAAGGACTGCAGCTCGGGAGTGAGAGATGGACTGACAGGGATTAAGCCAGTGTCTGAGCCCCCATATTTCTGGGAATAGAAAATTAAATTGGTTAGCCAGTTGTCTGCCATCTGCTCATGAATTATGGGCACTAAACAGCCCTAAATTATGTGATTTCTCTTATCAAAGGTACTCAGACAACTTGTTTGCCCGAGGAACCTCAGAAGAACTCATCAGTACCTGGAGTTCTCTTGCAAGATCACACCTTGTATGAATAAACCACAGTAGAAACACAATATAAGTGTTCAAAGCTCTTTTTTATCTCCCCTTTCTCCCATCCCTCCCCCCTTCTTTTAATAGCAGGACTTTTTCTCAGTTCCTTGGATGTGAGTTTCCCTACCTCCCCTTGCATACCTGTGGAATTCAGAATTGCTGGGGCTCCAGATGGGCTGTAGCTCTGCACAGAAGATTCACCAGTGCATGTATGTGAGGCAACCATTGAAGAGACTTGCCTAAGGGCACTAAGTCCCTTTGAATCCCCGCTACCTTCATTCCCCCATTGCTAAGGCATGGTACTGCTAGTCTGGAATCTTTCACTGCATGCTTTCTCTATCTCCTCCAAAAGCAGAGCATCTGCTTCTTTTTAATAAAAAAAAAAGCCAAGAAGTCTTTAAATCAAACTTCTTGAGATTTAGCACAGGTCCACCTAGCCTTAATTTAAATCAGCTTCATAAACTTAATTAGCTAGATACGCTCCTACATTGAAGCTTTAGGAATTTCATGTTGTCCAGTGCCTTTTTTAGGGGGCTAAATACAGAGAATTTTCATCTATAGAACTCCCTATCTAGCATCTTTCATCAATAATAACTTTCTCAAGAGGAGTCATAATCTCCAGTTTAAACTAGGAGAAAGCAAGATGAAGAGAGGCCATATGCAACAGGCTGTGTTGGAACTGAGAAGAAATCCATCTTTCCACCTATTATAACATTTCCCTGTTTGTGTTTTTGGTTTGGTTTGTTGTAGGTTTTTTCCTTCTTTTTCCTTATTTCCAACAGTTCTGATATCTCAGGGATAAAAATTTCTTAGGTTGATAGACTGAGTCATGAGAGGAGCATTAGAAAACTTCTTATGTTCTTGAAACTCTTCTGAGATTTAGGACTCCAGCACATCAGAGCAACACCAGGAAAATACTATGGTCTTGTAATGTAAATTTTGCCTGTCATCATGTTCTTCTAACGTACTGAGCCTAGAAACAGGGTTTTAAATCAGTGTTATCGTTTGCTATTAGCATTAGAAAGTGTCACTTGTCCTTCATGCTGATTAGTCATCTGGTATTTTTATCGTCAGATTAATTTTCCAAAGTACATTCAAAAATATTTACCAAGCTAAAAACACAACAACTGCAACCATGTATATCTCTATCTATTATTACCTTTTTGTTACGTTTGATTTTGGTAATTAATAGGAAATCATCGAATAGGAAGAGATAGACGTCAAGGAGTCTTGTGCTTTCTGAGGAGGAAAACAAAAAAGTCAATTTGGTGTGATTATTTTAAGGAATTGCTACTTCTAAGATGAGGCACATCTATGAATCACTGCATCTTACAAAATGCTTTTAACAAAGAAGCATGGTTTCCAGCATAGTACAGAATTACTCATCTCCCAGTGTGTGCTCTCAAAGGCAGCACTTAAAAAAATGTATGTCTTTTGATGATTTTGCCTACTAATACTTGTACCTTGTAGCAGCTACCTCATTATGGAAAAAAACCCCTACTTGTCTGCAAGGAAAAGTGGACTGGATCACCTGGAGTACCTATGAGTACAACAATCAGCTTGCTATAAATTAGAAAATCACACTAGGTAAACAGTGAACTTTCTAAAAATGGCAGAGATGAAACAGAGAAATGCCACCTTTTCCTGGTACCTTTAAATAGTGATATGCTGCCCTCTTCACAGGCTTTTGCGGTGATGAAATGTTAATTGATACCATCAAAAAAGCCTTTCAAAAACTACATGAATAGTGTTGGCTTATCTTTTCTTTGTAGCTTGGAGGTCATGAGGATGTGAGGAATATAACAACAAATATCTGTAAGAATACTTCAAAGTCTTTCAGGTTTATCTCCAAGTTGAAAACTCATGTGTTATTCTAATAAATAATAAGAAACAATTTAACAAAAGGAAGAGTAATTTTTTCAGCAACTTACTGCAGGAAATCTAGACTCTACTGGATTTGCAGAGCTTGGTCGTTCGACCTCTCCTTGTTTATAATTTTTCTATCCCTTTCCACAATTATTTCTTTCATTTCCCTTTTTGGTCCCAACTTTATTTCACTTCCAGAATCACCTCCTTTCTCTGTTGCAGGCTTTATCCTTTATAATCTGTCCTCTGGCTCCTGTGTACCAATAGGGCATCACCATAATGTCTTCCCTGAGCCTTCCCTCCCTACAGTTGAACAAACTCGCTTCTTTCAGCTGCTTCAATTATTATTAGGATTATCAGAAAACCCACACAGTTTTGGTCTTGGTGATCTCAATTGCATTCAAACAAGCACTATTCACTTTATCACCAAACTTGTGTGTGTCTGATTTTGGGATGTACTTCTTTCTGTTGTGCAGCATTATACTTGACTTGTGATTTAATTTTTTTGTCTTGAATATTTCATATTTCATTGACAAGTGGCCAAATGCCAGGCGCTTTTATATTCCAGATTGCAGGCAGCTGGCTGTCTTACTGGGTAAGAGTTATGCTCATACCTCCTTCTCCATTTTCTAATTACGTATTGCAGAATAAATGCAGAAGCCTGATGGCCACCCTTGCCTCCTCATTTGCGGCTGATGTCTCATCAAGAGAGGAATGAATGCAGAGAGAAGCACTGTCAAGAGAGGACTCAGTGGCTTCCTTTCTCCTCTCCTCACCACCCCCTAAACATCAGGAGCAACGTTTTCTTCTGCTCTCCTTTATGTTGTGCCTTCTCCTCTGCTGGTGTACTTCTCCTCACGTGGGAAGAAAAGGAAAAACACTGAAAAATGGAACATGTCCCTTTTTTGTGTTCCCTTTATAACAGTAACAGTGGTGGCAGGAGACAGAAAGTGTTACTTACTCTCCTCACCTCTGCTTCTGAGGAGATGGTGAAGAAAATGGAATGCTGCTTTCTGCCAAGCTACTGCTACAGCCTTGCCTCCAGAGACGCGAGTCCCTGCTCTGCCAGGGTGACAGACAGCTCTGAGCAATGCTGTAGAAATCAACACGCTTGTGTGGGACCACTGTGCTACCCCTGGAGTTAATGGCATGTTGTGTGAGGGCTCTCTTCATAAAAGGGAAGAAACCCGGCAGGAGCACACCTTCCTGTTCCAAAGTATCCATCAAAACAGCAGTCTTAGTGAGACAAAGTATGAAATAAAAAAAAAGGAAAAACCTCCAGATTTTTCAGTCATCTTCAAGGAAGCACATAACACATATGGTGCTAGAGAAGTGAGGTATGTTGACATTGGTCCCCAGACACATTGTATGGGGCAGCCTAAACTTCCTGTTTTCCCACTGCCACGTTCTTGAACTCAAGCTCCTCTTGAGTGGCAGGCATTGGCCTGTCAAGCTGATTTCTTCAGCACCTGGCAGACTGCATATCCAGATGTGATGATAAACAATCATGCAGATTACTCATCCTTTCAGCAGTTTGGCTGTTCCTCAGTCTGTCTCAGACAAGCTGTACATTTGCTTTTTCTTTCCCGCACCTGCCCAAATCCTGTTGCAGAGGTTCATTCTGGGCCTGCCATAATAAAATATGATTCTGTTAAGCTAACTCTTGATACCAGGACATTTAGGGATGTTACCTGCTAGCGTTAGCCTGCCTTCGTGAAGGAGAAGTCTGTTGGCTGAAGACAAAATGTTTTCACTGCTGTTTTCTCTTAAGCTTTGCTTCAAATACTTGACCCAAAAAAAGAGAAAAAGAGAGAGAGAGAGGGAGAATGGTGAATTTTGCATATCTGATGATAAACTGTGAAGCAACCAGCAGTTAAAGAAACTTAGCACGTGCTCTTATCTCAGGCTAAATATATCACGCTGCTAATAACTGAGCACGGCTCTGTTTCTTCAGCACTGCTATTGCTTAAATGTGTTTACTCTTTTGAAATGTCAAGCTGGGTTTTTCTTTTCCAGAGTGAGTTTAAGGGTTTTTGCAACTCTGCATGTGAACAGACATAATCCCTGAGTTGAGACTTGCTTGATGATATTAGCATAAAGCTGCTTAAAGTCTGATGTATGGGCAAGGAGGTAACCAAAGCAGAAAGTTGCCCATGTTCACATGTATGCTGTGTAAGTTTTTGTAATGCTGTTTAAATGTAAATAGAAAATCCTTTGGCTTAGATTGAAAAGTAAATGGGCAAACAACTTCTGCTTCATATCCTTATTAAAAATAATACTTACATCTATCCCATTTAATTCTTTCCCCTAAAGCAAACACTGGAGAGTCCTCCTGGATCGTACGATCATGCTCTTTTGGATGCTAGCTGAGAGCAACCCATGCTGCCACCCAAGGCTCTTGCACAGATTGTATATTCAGCTACACTGTTTGCAGTGTTGAGGCTGGAGCAGCTCCTCTTAGAGCAGAGCCGCCCCCAGTGACTATCATGCTATGAAGATGGATAGGAAACTAAATCCTCCTCAGAGAAAAATGCCCTTTAAAAAACTGCTTACCTCTGGGACAAAGAATCTCTTGTCACGATCCCAGACCTGAGGCCAAATTATGACCTCTTGCAGTTGTCTGAACTTCTGAAAGTTGTCCAACCACTTAACTTTACCTTCCAGATCCCCTGAAATATGTGAAACATAAGTTACTGCCAAGGCCGGCAAAACCAGCCACATTTCTAAATGCTAAATACTGGTTTTCAGAAGCCAAAGTGCCTCATATATGAAGTCCCAGATGAAATCTTGGCCTCTTTGTAAAAAGTGTTTAAGCTCTTCTTAGAGTGATATTTGAAGTAATGGTTTCAGACACACACCAGAAGAAGAATGCTGGGGACTACAAATGTTCTTTATGCCACTGATTCACTCATCAAAAAATGAAGGCAGGTCTTTATCAGCTGTCTGTGAGTAAAGAGGGGTCACTACTCTATCTTTGGTTTACTTGACTCAGAAGTGTCTATACTTTGGAAGGATCTATTTCTTTGCCAGTAATATCCCCCAGATATCCCATGGTTTTTTGGGGCCATATACCTAAAACTGCTGTCCTCCCATCAGAAAACCCCAGACTAACGACAAAACCATCGTATTTTCCAGTGGGACCCATACTGTGCTGAAAAGTGTGCTCCTTGTGTGGCCATTAGGCTAGACTCCTCTTGGCAAGAAGAGAAAGAACCCAAAATTTTAGATGGTAATTCTGTCATTGAACTATTTGTCTAAGAAGGAGCCCCAGGTTTATCTGTCTCTAGAAGACATTAACTCTCTCTGCTTCATCTCCCAAGGAGATGCTCAAGCCTTCAGGTTCCAGGATGGGGGGAGGATGGTGACAGAGAGAAACCCACTGTGCTGGGTGGCTCAAAGCCCTGGTGTGCTGCTGGTGAGGATGAAGCACTGCCTAACACCTCTCCCTGCCAAGATTGTCGGGATAAGTGTTTTGCGGATGCTTTGCCTTGTCTTTGATTTCAGTGAGGGCTGTATGAGGATTTTGGGGAATTAACGTATCTGCTGATGTACTATAAGACCATAAGACATTTAGACATACATTTATAGCTTCCGGAGCAGGACCGAATTAGTAAATTATTTACTTAAAACAAAATGCAGTGAAAAAAATATTCCTGGACCAATACCTTCTTTTTCCACAATAGCTAGAGAAAATCTGTAGCTGCGGTAGCTCTTCAGCTGCTTTACATGCTTGGACCCTGTCATTTAGTGAAAGGTCACTGACATAACATTCCCCTTGTGAGTCCAATTTTATCCTATTAAAGATTAGCCCCAACAAATCCTCCCTAGACATAAACCCAACTCAAATACTTCTTTGTTTGAAGATCTTTCTTAATTTGTTCTAATTTGTGATCTGCTCTTAACTGTTTTCATGTCACTGCAGGGGATTCTGAGCAAATACAAGTGACTCACTGATTTGGGAGTCCTGTGACCTTGCTCAGAGGGGCTTTGACAGCTGAAGGGTGGCACCAATCATTTCCTACAGAATAAGGAAGGGCTCGGGATTGTAGAAAGGCATGTACATCCTCATTGCATCTCTGGAGGGAGACCAGACCCATTCACACTCAAAGGACACGAACAAAACGGCCGCATAATTTGCTAATTGTTAATTGCACACTTGACTTTTAGCCTTAGCTACTTACGTATGGACTTTTCCACCCTCTCTTTAAGTGACCAGATAAAGCCTTTCTCTGTTTCGTCGGTGCTCCTCTTCCAGATGTTGTTAAGGAGAAGGGGATAGCGTGTCAGACGATGCAAAGGAGCGACCAGCAGCTCCGGCAGATGCAGCCTCTTGCACTGTTCGTTTTGTTCACACCACTGCAGAAGAAAAGGAAAACCTGCCTTAGGCCTCAGCTTGCTCCCTGGCAGGGAGACAGCACACAGTTTTTTGCATCATCAACTGATTGTAATGAGACAGGGACTAATTAAAGATGAACTTCTCACACAGTGAGGACAAGGGCAGGGTCAAGCAAGGCTCTCTACAAGGGGAATCACATTGCTCTTCCAGGTTCTCTTTCTGCATTGCTACTTCCCATTTCAGATGCTGTGGCTGTGCAAGCAGATCAAGCAGGGCCCTTATTTATCTGCCATTTTAGCTTCATCAGGAAAACCTCCGTTATGTTTGAGGGCCACTTTATGTTTTTTATGTCACCTGCTACTTCCCACTGGGGGCCATTTTCCTAGACACGAGTGTATGAAATTCTTGTCAGGGAGCAAGTGATGTGAAACTCCCAGGCCTTAAAAGCTGCAGAGTTTGGCTGCTACGGAGAGGTCTCCTCCTAGTTTTAGGCTGCCAAAATTGAGAAAAGCCCACTTCTTCAGGTTTCTCAGTTTTGAAGGCCAATCTTAAGTATTTATAGGACACACTGGTCTGCTAATAAGTCAGAAAAAGCAGAGCTCTCCTCCTGGGAGCCCCACCACAGCTCTGGCTGGGGTTGTTGCTTTGGGCAGAAAGGGTGTCACAAAGAAAAGGCCTGCTCTAGTGCTGTAACTTTACAAAGACATCACTGATAGCTCTTTCCACCCTTAGAAGGAGGTAAATGCTCACTTACTGATAGTATTTTGCTACCAGCTTCTACACTTGCTTTATCTATGGTTAAACAAAACCTGTCAGAAAAGCTAAACCACTGCCATTGCAAGGGGTTGCTTGCTTTCTATCCAGGACATTGGGTCAGTGAATATCCATGAGCGAGGAAGGCAGCCCTGCTTTCTTGCCAGGGTTCAGCCAAAGCCTACCCCACTCTCTCATCACAGACTCCCAAGACTGATGAAAGCACTGACATCCTCCTGGATTTTATTCCCCTTGTTTTGGCTTGTATCATATACTCCTTTTCTTAAGCAGAAGGAAGCCATCATATGCTTCTCCAGTTTTGGGGTTTGCATATGTCCCTGCTGATGCAGCACAGTGGTCCTACCCAACACCTAAACCAAGCTGATAAGAGATAACCCTCTGCAATTCAAAAAAATCTGTGTAAAATGCAATCTACACAGTTTTGCTTCCAATGAACTTTCCTAGTCTGCTATTAAAATCCTGTCATAAGGCAGGAAGGCAGAAGATGACAACAACAACAACAACAAAACCGTGACTTTACTTTCAGGTAGATGCCAAAATCTTCTCTCTGCCTCAGGTTTTCCAAGTAGAAGACAGCGGAGGTATAATTAAGGCAATAAATCTGGTGTGTCTGGCAGAGGTCACCCTGGAAAAACTGCAGAAAAGACTTGGAAATTTATCAAGAAAGAAAAAATGTCAAGACAAAGGGAGGAACAAGGGCTTTGGTTTTGTAATGTGCATTTTACCTGAGATTTCCTTAGACCTTGGAAAACAGAGGAAGAGAGAAAGGGGGAGTTAAAAAGGTGCAGTTAATAAAAAATAGTAGAAGTGGTAAAGAGAAAAACCACAACAGTGCTCAAGCAATGCATGAGAGCACAGTTCTAACAGCTCTGCAGAGGTGTGAAGCGTTCTTAGACTTTGTCACTTCATATCTGAGTGTGTTAGATAGTTCAGAAATGTTGAATGCCATCGGCGACAGTTTTATCTGTCTCACACAAGCATTATTGCTAAGATCCCTGAAGTTACAAGTAATAAGGGTGAAAAGCCAAGATCCATCCTTACTTTCCCTTTTTAAAATCCTAACTCTGTTTTAGTATTTTCCAAGGTTTTTTTAGCATTTCCAAGCTTTCTGGTGGCCCCACTGCTGGGGAAAGTTCACATCTGTGAATTGATTTTCTGTCTTTATTAATAACTCCAACTTTTCAGTCCTCGGGAAGTTGTGCAGGAAACACCAGGCATGTGGGAGAGCCCTCGGGCAGTGCCATTTGGACAACCACCTTGCTTGCTGCGCAGACTGCCCCAAAGGGCTGCAGGGCCTTGCTTGGCAGCGGTGGGATAGCTGTGCCTCTGCCTCTCTGTTGCTTAGCAGACACAGCCCACACCACAAGAGGTATTTCAATCCCCTTGAGCTCTTAATTAAGCATTTAAATACACTTGTGGATCTGCGGCATGGAGTAAAAGAAGGAGTGAGGAGGAGGCAGAGAACATCCAGCAATGAGGCTGGGGCCTGGTCTCAGGGAAACATAGAAGTTCACCTCTGTCAGTAGCAAAGTCTCCTCAAGGTCTGGGCTCCTGTTCCCCAGGAAGGGAAAATATTTCCACACTTTGTTCCACATATAGAGCACCTTTCCATGACCACCTCAAACATGGCAGTGAATAAAAAGTAAAACAACCTACTGACAGAAGGTGCTTGAGGCTGAGACCAAACTGCCTGTGACAGATGGCTTGTCCTTGACTGACTTCATTGCTCTAAAGCACCTGCATGCTATGATAAATGGTCTGCTGCAAGGACTTGCTGATATTAAACAAGAATACTTCAAATTATGTTACCTTTCTGAGTACAGAGCTGAAATCCATAGGAGAGTCTGACTTGCTGACATGCTCCTTCACAGTTTCAAAAAAACTTTTCAGAAAACTGAGACTTATCTAAATAAGGGGAAAAACAAACACAAACAAACAAAACCAAAAAGAAATAAGCATCAGTGATCTTCTGAAGTTAAGCTTAAAACAACTTAATTTCCCATCTCCAGCCTCTTCAAAAGCTTCAAGCCTAATGGGACAACTATACTTATCTGCCCAACGTTGCCAGGATTAGCTTCAGAATTATACCTGGAATGCTTTAATTAGTCAGAACCTAAACCAAATCTATACAAATATCAACTGACATCATGGTAATGCCATATGACAAAAGCTTTGAAACAAGATCAGTTATTCCATTTAAACTTATTTTAGGGTAGCAGCTGTATTTACCATGAATTGACATAAAAAATTGTAATGGATGAATGTTATCTACTGGAAAATGTTGCGTTTGTATGACAGCTGTGACAATTAAGGAAGTCTTCATGGTCATTTGAAGCAAATACCTTCTTTCATAGTTTAAGTTTATTTCATGCTATCATCAGAGATGAGAGAAATATTGATAAAATGCTGTAAAAAGTTACATATTCCCTATAAGTTAAGTTTATATGTTTGCACTGGATTCAATGGGGCCTGCAGAGTCAGTCAGATGTGGGTGAAAGCCTGCTCCAGACCTACACAAAGTGATGACCGAGCTCAGCTTTAGGCCAAATTTTAGTCCAGAAAGGAACATCATCCTCTGTGATACTGCTACAAACTGCTGTTGTAGCTGCACACGCTGCTTGCTTCGGTGTATTTATGAAGGGACGGTTGCTTATAGGAGGGTGCTTATTCTTTCATTTTGACAAGAGTACACTTCACACCTTTTACAGCATGCATTTTTTTCTAAGATTCAACCTGTTGTCAAGAAGAAATGCTTGCTGCAAAATGCATGAAAAAAAAGGCATAAAAGGCATTGAAATCAGTTAACTTCTCCTACATATTATCACTATTTGATATACAAGTATGAATAATAGATAATCATTTATCATTCTCATTAACAAAGACAACAAAATTAGAAAACAAAATAGGAAATGCATTAACGATAATTCTCTCCAGACATGACCAAGCTCCAGTCAAACTCAAAGTTTTTGTGATTGCTAAATGGGACACAGCAGTATGTGTGCTCCCTTCTTTGAACAAGAACGAAGGAATCATCAGCCACACCTCAGCTGAACTCTAGCAGTTGGCTGCATGCTTGGCCTTAGCCCACAACAAGCACAAGGTGAAACACATCAGTTAAAAATCTCTTTCCTTATATCTCTAAACCTGCTCAGGTGGTCCCTCACAGTGGCTCATCTGGTGTGTGGTGAGTCACTGGGCAGAGGTGTTTTGCTCATGTGTTTGAGCTATGGCTAATTGTTCCTGCTTTTACTGTTCTGAAGGGAGATGTTAACTGTTAAGGCAGTGGAATCAGGGAAAGGACTTGGAGTAAGCAACTGCTTTAGCATATGTGATGTGATCATGAGCAGTCGCTCAGCTTATACAGCTGAAGAACCCCTTCTAAAATTCACTTTGCTGTTAAGGGTGAGGTGTCCTGTAAAAGAGCTATCAAGGTAAGAAAAACTTCTATTTTGCTTCTAAATATATGTAAAAGCTATTTTGAAAACCTTAGCTGGAGAGCAGTGGTTATCATTGTGCTCTATCTGAGTAGCATAGTAGATAGTCAAGTCTTTGTGCCTACTTTTTTGTGAAAGGAAACTTATAGGTATTGTAGTTATTTTGCCATTCTTACTGTTTTTCTGTGAGGTTGGTGCAGTCAGAGATTCTTCTGAAAGGATGCTGTATGAGAAACTCGTGTTTACTTTAGAAACAACTGTTAAATGAGCTCTCCTCTGTGTTCAAATTCCTGATTATCTTTTGCTGGAGGCACATGAGAATAATTTGCACTTGTGAAATTTGACCCCCACTGACATACAAAATAGAAATGGAGGTAAGACTAATTATTAGAACTAAGTTCCAAATGTGATCATTTAAACTGAATAGAAGCTTTGTAGGTGGTTTCTCATCTCCTTTTATTGTGCTGGTTGATTCCTGATCTCAGTAAGACTTTCTTTTTTTTCTTACTCACCTTGTTTAACTCCTCTAAGTTTGCAAAAAGTCTCCACAAATCCACATCCAGGAGAAATTCATTACTCTGGAGGCATTTTAGAGTGTTCATAAATATCTTTAGAAACAAGATAAATCCATGTTATTTACTATTTTTGCCAATTCAGTCTATCTCAATTTTTTTTTTCCTGTTTGCAGAAAAAAAAAAACATGTTTGCACTCTTATCCTCATGAAATGATCATTTGGTTTGGGGAGGGTAGAAGAGAAACTTTTCCTGACTTGCCTGAAGGCTAAATAATTGGCTTTGTGTGAGGAGGAGGTTATGAGTGATGTCTCTGGGGTGTCTGTGGCTGCCACAGAGGCAGCTGTGTCTCTGCTGTGCTCTCTGGTGGAGTAGGGGTGACTGAGACCCATGTGAAGGAATTAATAATAACACTGGAGTTACAGTTACAGCTTTCTATGACCTTTATAAATGTTTTCCTTCCTATCTCATGCATCTGCTGCTATATAAGTTGTTTAAAGTTACTATGGGGGGGGAAAATGTAGGAATAGCATAAGTGGAGCGCTTATGAAGGTTTTTCATCTCTTTGGATTGCTTTATTAACCTGTATTGAGTGAAAACTCTTATGTGTATTTATTGGCTGTTTAAGTTCTTATATTGTTTAAGCTCTGATGGTGATCTTGAGCTGTACTGAATCTGACCTATATCTGTTTAAAAGTTTAAAAAATGTAGATTACCAAGTAGAATGTTTTGTGTATGTGTGAAAAGCATTAATGAAAAAACCCATCACAAAGGTGCTGAGACTGAAGAGCTAGTGAGAGTGCTTGCTTAGCCTTGTGTAATTCTTCAGTTGCCACAAACAGTTAACCTGAGAGCTTAAAGGGGATTTATGGTGGTCTTAAAGCTCCCTGTGGAGATTCATTAAAATCACTGGAATATTTCTATACTGGGCAGTACTTAGAGAAGCAGGTATTGGTAAAGCTGGCTGTCCCAATTCAATCGGTTCTTTCTTTGGCAGGAGAGTTTGGGGAGCTGGCACGGACTGAAGGGTTTATCATTCACAGGTCACTAAGCTAAGGCTTGTCTGTGGGTTCCTAGTGCAGACTCAGCAGGGGGCCTGCATGTCTTCTGTTACCCTCACCTGTCCCAACCATTCACCTGTTTTTAATCTTCTCAAATCTCTAAACAAAGTGTACAAAAGGAAAGATGCTTCCATCCTGGCTTGGACCAAAGGTCCTGATACCCACTTTTTTCTCCCTCCCTGTTCTGCCCCACTGAGGAGTTCAGCCCACTCTCTGTTTCCTTTTCTTTGCAGTACTTCTTGTACTGCCTGGGCTAACGTTTCTGCAATATGGAAAATGTTCTACTAATATTTTTGTTTTGACTAATAAGAAAACAGAAATTGTCTATGCAGAATAAAAGAAAAATAATATATAGGGAAGCTCCATCCTTTTAAAGGGATACATTAACTTTTGATCTATGATGAATGAAAATAGTGTACCTATTAGTGCACTTACAGTTCTTCTAACAGTGTGCAATATTCTTGTCTGTATTTCAAAGATCTTAAAATTCACTATGATGGAGGCAATTTGGAGTTTTGGGGACAGTACTTTTTTTTCAGTTTGCTTGATTTCTGGTAATATTAGAACTATGAGTCTGATGAATTCTGAGGTTTTCATGGCCTAGTCAGGGCAATCTAAGTACAGCTGTATATGAAATTAAACAAAGAGTATAATGTTAGAGACTAGCAGTAGAGAAATATTCAGTGTAGTAATTGCAGAGTGGCTTCAGTTCAGTGTTAGTGAGAGGAACAGTGGAATATCAGCTGAAACTACTGGAAGGATCTGCAATCAGGTAGTGTTTGCAAAGCACTATAAAATGGTTCCCAGAAGAGGAAATGCCATTAAGAGGATAAAACACAAAGGGAACTGTGAAAACAGGATGAGCTGGCAAGATGGGAGAAAACCCAAGAATTGATGCCGTTCCCGCATAAACACCCAGTGCGCCGTTACAGGTGGCTTTGTGTCTGCGGTGCTGACAGCAGGGAAAATAATGTTTCATTATTTTTGAGGATTGAAATCTGATGTTACCGTCTTGAGAACCAGCAAATGATCCAGAAAGTAAGTGCATTCACTTGTGAAAAGTTCCCACACTGCTGCTTCTTTTTCTACTTCTAACCGGCTGTTGACATCTTTCTGCTCAGGCTGTTGTGCCTTTATAAATTCATGCCAGGATTTACTCTATTGATTGAAGAAGAAAGAAAACCACAGACTGTTACATCAACTGCTTCAGACCTTATGAAAAGAATCTATGATTGGTTTGCCCATGTAAAGAGCCCACCTGGCAGTATTAGCATTTCTCCTGAAAGCTTAAAGATTCCTTTAAAAAGATTTAAAAAACCTGTCATTTTTCTCCAAAATATTTATAATAGGAACACACTCAATTTGCAAGTATCACAGTGTGATAGTCTATTTGTAGGATACTGTATCAAAAAATAGTGGGCCGCTTGCAAATGCTAAGGAATTTAATCTGTTGTGCTGCTGCTGGAAAGCAGGGATAGATGACAGCTTCCTCTTTTCCCATATGGTAAAATCAAGGTACCAAAGTACTAGGTCTTCAAAGGTACTCAGATACTGTTTTGTTTCATCCTAAAGTGGACACTATTGCATTACTGACTGGCTCCAAAGTGAGACATTCACATATAAGAGAGGCACTGATAGAAGTCCTCAACAACCAAGTCTGTAGGGAACTGCATATAACAGCCTGCTGGGAGAAACAAAAAGTCTGCTTTGGAGGGAGGAGGGTTTTATATGTGGGTTGTCTGAATATCACCCTAGTAGCCTGATTTTAGTATTTCTATGGCTAGGGGACCCTGGAGGCCAGGAGTCTTGTTTATCTGGCAGTCTTTAGTGGGATTTCTTCAGCTGAACCCTGTTGCTGGCACAGACCACTCTGTGGCTGCCTCTGAACGTTCCCTTGAGGCACCAGTAGGGGTGTCCCTGCCCCATTTGGCATCTCTGTGATGTTGCAAATTATTTCCCCAGATATGCATGCACCTCTGAGAGGGTCATCTTGATGCCTTTTTTGAAGGTGGTACCCTCTTGATCTAGGGCAGTCTGAAAGTCTGGCAAAATCCTTGTGGTTGTGAGGGCCCTTGCTAACCCTCTACAACACTCACAATTTCCCCTTCGCTCCACTTCAAACAAAAATATACCTTATGCTTTATACATTAATTTTGCAGAAAGGTCTCATATCATAGAATCACTTGGGCCGGAAGGGACCTTCAAAGGTCATCTAGTCTGACCCTGCCCCCGCAGTCAGCAGGGACACCCCCAACTAGACCAGGTTGCCCAGGGCCTCGTTGAGCCTCACCTTGAATGTCTCCAGGGAAGGGGCTCTATCCAGAGTAGTGAAGTGGAAAAATGGTAACTTGAAAAGAACACAAAACTTTTATCCCCATCTTTAAGTTATTCTTAATCTTTAAATTATCCTTGTTACAGTCTACTGAGTATTTTGTTACCTTAAAGCAGAAAAATTCATATGTGCTGCAGTCTACCATCTTAATGGTTGAAAGACAGTTTTCCAGATCAGATGCTTGCTTCTGTTTGTCTTTGCCCTATTGAATGACAAAAAAGCACCAGTGATTCATACAATGTTTTAAAGACCATTAAGAAGTTCACCCAGCTCAATAACCTTGCTCTGATCTGTGAGGAGCTTGCCCTTAACTGAGTGATCTCTTTGTATTTCCAGGCTCTCCTGTACAGAGATAAAGCAGCGATGGCAGGTTTATTTGTGGCTGGGGGTGGGGTGTGTAGGTGACTTAGGTGTGGATGTGTAAGATCTTATTTATGTAATGCAGGAGCCTTTGGCAGGGCAAATCATTGGTATGGCAACAGACAATGGGCTGTCCTCAGAAGACAGAACAAATAAAATATTTTGCTTCCTTTAGCACTGTCAAAAGTAGGGGGCAAAAAACTCATGGTTGAAATCATCCTCCTGGCATAAGTATGCAAAGCTTGAGTGTTTGCTTATTTATTTATTGTTTAAAATTTTTTATTTGAGCTACATATTAAAAAAACCCTCCTTTGGTCAGCTGCTGAGTAGCATCTATAAAACGAGCTTTTAGAGAGCTTAAAGAGCAGGAGGAGTTTGTCTGTGTGAGGGATCATGAAACCAAAGCCTAAGCAAAAGCAATTGGTTTTGTTTTCAGGCCGACAGTGCCATGTAAAATGTTTAATCAATGTTTATGAACTCTGATTTAGTGCTGTGATCATAGACTTATAGGGTGTTTGCCTACGTTTTATCTGCTCTCTGGAACAGTGTACTCATACTTCATGAATTTCTGTTGTCTGAACTTTAGGCACTGATCTCAAGCCAATTTTGAAATATGTGTTTGATTATAAGATCAGAAATTCAGAGTTCAAGCTTAACTCTTAATTTTGAAAGACAGCTTGAAATGGAGCAGAAACAATAATGCAATTACATATACACCCACATTTAACTAGTGCACCAGCAAATGAATCTTCATAAATTCATAAATTAATAATTCATAAATTAAATTTTATAGCATTTAATAGTCTCAGAAACCACTTTTGGCAAGATAACAAATACATTTTTTTGCAAACTTCAAATATTTTTCTGAATTAAAAATTTCTCAGTTTTAGGCAATACTCCTTCAAATGCTATAGAAATGCTTTCAGATTAAGTGGGAGCTCGTGCATGGGCTAATCTGAGTAATTGCATTTATTTCACTTGCACAAACTCTGATAACTGAGATTTAGAAAATAAAATGCAAAAAATATTAGGAAAGGATTGTTCACAATTACATGTTTAGGGGTGATAAGTTATCAAGATATTTGTAAATAATTTTTTTGAATGATGAACAATGCTAAGAAAGGAAATTTGGATAACATAGTAAGTGAAAACTTTTGTAACTAGAGAAGACAAGGAAATATGTTAGATGAAGAGACTAACTGAAGTGTGTTGGTGTTTATGCTTTTACTGACAAATGTGAGGGTGCCCATGAGGACAGGAAAGGCCTAAGAAAGCATCTAAAAAGCTACTTTGATAGGTAAAGCCTAGATCCTTTCCATGTGGGTGAGAGTTAGGCAGATGCTCCAGAGCCCTAAGGCACTGAGGGTTAGGCTGGCCTGCAGAATGTACGGGATACACTGTGGTCAAAGCCACGATGTGACCCACCTTGGGCTCTCTTAGCCTGGGGACCTGTGCTGCTCCTGCTGCCACCACTGAGCACCTTGAAAGGGGGCTCCTGCATTGCCCACTCCTCCCACCACCTATGGGGATGTGCATCACGTGCAGTGGCGCTACCTTTGTTACAGATTAATGTCCAAGCAATCCCAGCGTGGGCTAAGACCACGGAATTCAGTTCACCTTCTGGCTGCCTTGCTCCAAGGGCAGTAAAGAAACTGTTTTTAAACAGATTAGTTGTGGGAGAAGGCAAGGCCAGTGCAAGGAAAAAAAACCAAGGTGAAATACTCACAATTCCTCTTCTGGCAAATGGCCACCTTGGCTTTTTGGTCTCTAATGGGTAAAACAAATGTATTATCAGTAAAGAAACAAACAGTTAAAAATAAAACTGTTATTTATATGCTTTTTTTTTTTTTTTTTACATGAAGCCTGATTTACTATACTTGGCTCAGATTTAATACTTGTGGGTAAGGCAGTTTATGCACCAGATTTAAAACCCATTAAGCCTGTTGGGTTCCTCCCAGCAAGAATCATATCTATCTGTGATGGGATCTTGGTTGATGCTAAACACTCCCACTTGCTGCAGATGATCAATGTGTGATTGCCAGTACTTTACATGGGAAAGCACATTATGCCTCAAGCCAATTCTTGAAGATTTTAATTGTTTTGAGGCAAGAATTAGGGTATGTCTGCTCATTAGTAATATCTTGGAGCTATGTAGGTATTTAAAACTCTTGTGAGTAAACAATCCTATAAATCTTAAGTCTCAGATCTGTCACGGGCCAGGCACAGTGGTGCAGGCTGTAACTCATAGTCCTTAGTGAAGTACAGGGAGATCTGGGAATCCAGATGTAGGAATGCACTGGTGAGAGGTGAGGAATGCCTGTGTTTGTTCAGCAAGAAATTTGAAAGACTTTTCTACATGTGGCATCTGTGTGCTGAAACTTTCTCCTTTTGGATTTTGAAAGCCTTAGTCATACTTTCTGGGGATAGCTGGCTTTTTTGATTTCATGAAACTGCTGGTTGTGACTTTGGCTTACTTATTTTTTGAGAAAATTTTCATCTCTTGTCACCAGCATCTTTTGGTCTCTGCCAATCACACTATACTATATTGCACAGTAGCTATTTGTGGAAATTACTTGCAGTCCTACATTTCAGTATTGGAAGGTCTTGTGAGCAACCTGTAGCAATGAATTGGGGCTGCTACTCTTGTGATTAGAGCACTACTGGAAAGGGTGGCATGGGCCACTCTCTTCCCTCTGCTTGAAGCTGTGCAGGTACGAATTTGCAACCCAACTGCTTGCAGGTGGAGGTCCTGGTCTGGTTCTGGTTGCTTCTAGCCTGGGTAGGAGTGAGGTGATCCGTGTCTGGCCCCCCTCATTTACCTCTTATAGTTGCATTTAACAATAAAAAGCAGAAAAAACCAACCAACAAAAAAACCCCACCACCAAAAAAACCCACAAAACAACCCAACAAAAAGAAGGGAATTTAAAAATTAGCAATGTAGTCACTTTGGTGTGGGGTAACAGGATCCCCCACGGAGGCTGTGCTGCCTCACATGTCATCATTGCACCGATCCTCCCTCCCCATCCCACACTTATGTTTTCATTGTGACTTTTGCTGGGCTCAGCCAACCAAACCCAGCCCTGTATCTGACCTGTGCTTAGCAGGAGGGCCGTGTGGGGCAGATAGTCCATGGCACTGTCTGAGACCAGGAGGTCTCCAGGGAACACCTCGAGTCCTGGCAGACTCACTACCACGGAGCTACGCCTGCGCTCGGCTGATCTGTGAGATGCAATAACAACATACGTCATCTTTCTCCTCTCCTGGCTGCAGAGGAAACTTCTGAAGGGCTCCTTGCTGATACAGGAGGAAATGAGCTAAAAAACCAAATCACAGCAACTGTGACATAATGTGGTAAAGGTACAATGAGTAAAAAATTTCAGCGATTGACAACAAATATCTAATTACCTTTCCAACTCCACATTGCTGCTGAGATCACGGTTGTGGCTTGCTTCAGATAATAGGTGCTTAGATAATTAAAATGTTAGAAATTCCTGGGTTCTTCTGAGATTAGGCATAAAGTGGAGATTTTAGAAGATTTCAGAATCTATGTTTTGGCCCTGGAGTCCAAAGGAGCAGTTAAGTACCAGATCCCAAGCTGATACATGGGTTGTCACTACTTTGTAGTAACTTGGCAGTGCTAGATTAATGATTGGACTTGATGGTCTTAAAGGTCTCTTCCAACCATAACAATTCTGTGATTCTATACTTTCAACCTTCATATAACTCAGGTGATGTCAAGAAAAAACAGCATACTAGCGACATCCTTAAAATGTTGTGGTTTGTTTTTTTTAAATAGTTAACTTTTTGGCTAGTTTGCATTATTTTCTTTCTAAATGTCCTCGGTGTAGTTTCTGCAAATTCAAATATTTTGTATTTTGAATATAATACGATTTAGTGGCCCTGCTGGTTGAAAAGAAGTGGCTTTTTCCAGCCATTGTTGTTACTGACAGAGGGCATTTTCCAGGATGTAGATCCGTCAAGTGAAGTGACACAGGCATTCTGTGTCCAACAGCATGTTTGTGCCAGAGACTGCTTGCATTCAAATGCAGAAACTATTGGTGCACATCAAAAACCTTTTTAGATTTTGCTAATAACTCACACCAATACCAGTTAATTGTGTTAGTGTACTGTTGCAAAGTGACTGATGTCTACAGTTGCTGTTGCACTACCTTCAATTGACTAAGTGTGAAGACTGCATTAATGTTCAAAGGGTCAGTAATTAAGTAGCTGAGGGAAGAGGCTTGAAGTGTGCGTACATATATAAAAATTCTCTTTTTCAGTCAGTATGGTATTTTTGGTCAGTTAAGTGTAATTCTTAACTGCTTTTTTGTTTTGTTTTTTGTTTGGTTGGTTTGGGGTATTTTTTTTGCCTATGAGGATATCTTACAGTGTGTGTCTAGCTATTTATGAACATCCAGCAGGTATATTTTTCCCTTTAAGTGCATGAACTTGACAACTTGTCAACTGGCAGATGAGCTCTGTGGTAGAGGACTGGGATCAGATGTGTGTAGCAGGACATGGAGTTTATGCTTTTTGATGTGATCTGACAGGGACATTGTTTGCAATTGCCGACTGAATTGTAGGGACAAAAAGAAAGGCTGCTCCTAACAACAGAGTGGGCTACAGGCTCTCAGGAGGGCCGGGTCTGGGACTTTTAACACTTAAAACATGGCCATATTAGGGCTTGAAAAACACATGCTGTAGGGTTTACAATGTGTAACACGTGAATTCTCTGCAAGCTTTTCCTTTTCTGATAGCCCTACTGAACGGGGAATATAGGATCTGTTTATTTAACTTTAGGGATTTTCAATGAAATTCTGAGGTTTCTCATGAAATTGAACCTTACACGTGATTTGAGAGCTTTTATGGATGGGGTCTGTTCTTTGGTTTGTCTGCAAGCCCATACCAGTGCAAGGGAGACAGCTTGCTGATGAGGTGAGCTGGGTGCCACTAAGTGTAGGTTCTCAGTGCTGGCAACAGTTGTAATAACATGCTTCTGAAACTTCTAGTGAATCCACGATGCAATCTCTTGCTCAGATGGGTATTATACAAACCAGATACTGCCTTGAACTTCAATTTACCAGTTTTTGAGTCTATATGCAATATTTTTTTATCTTTTCATACCTGCAGACCCTTTTTTTTTTTTTTCAGTTTTTTATTACTAGGAGCAGAGGACTGAAGTGTTGGAGTGAAAGAAATGTTTGTACTTTAGGAATGAACTCAAGCACCTAAGGAGATATTGCCTGCAATAATTCCTCCTTTAAATCTTCTTGCTTTGTGAAACAAGATAATGTCATATTTTTGCATTACAAGGTTATGGAAAATTATTAAAGACACTGAAGCAGCTCATAGACTGGAAAAATAAATATCCTTATATATAGTTGTTTATAGGGCATGGAGAGTTTCAGCTGATGGCTTTTTGGAGGTCTATATCTTTATATGTCCATACTCTTAGCCTAACTAGCTGTCCCAGGGAACAGCCATCTAAATAAATCACCTTACTTAAATAACAGATACGTTATTTAAAGGAGTACTTAGTTCTCCTACTTACTAGATGATAATAAAAGCAACTCAAGAGGTTACAAAGGCCAATATTTAGGGTGGTCACAGTATGGATGCCAGGTGATGACACTGTCACCCAGGCTGCTCAGGGAGGATATTTGTACTCCCTGATTCAAAGTTACCATGACACTCTATGGGCATACGAGGCATTAAAAGAGGAAGATGAGCACTTCAAGATAGATGAGCCCAACTCCCCAAATTCACTGAGAATGACCTGCCCTGGCAGTTACTGAGAAAACTCTTCATTAGCTGGGTCTTTATAAAATAGTGCAATCCAGTTTTCCACCAAATCTCTGAAATGCTGAATGGTGCAAGGAGAAAATGATCTCGGAGTAAACTAAAGGTTTTGTTTTATCAACGTTTCCTTTCACTTCAGTATTAGCTTTAGCATTTCACCTTATCTTCACCACACACACTTATCTCTGCGTTGTCCCTCTTATCCCTTTTTTTTGTTTATTTTGGCTGATTATTTTTAATCAGCATCTGTTCATCATGTTTCCATGCCAACAGAGATGTACTGGTATTCCTGTCTGAGGGCTGTGTGTGGGAAGGCTGTTTAAAATGAGTATTGCTGCTTTGAGAGAGCACTTTTGAAAGTACAGCCTGGGAGTGGGGAGTTCTTCCTTAAAGCTGAAGAATGGAGGTATGTTTTTACCCTGGACAACATATTTCAGTCTTGGAGGAGGGTTGCCAAGTGTCCCAATGTGTGTCTAGATGGAGAGAATAATCTGACATTTCAACAGTTTTCACTGGCTGTGATAAGAAGGGATTAGCTGTTAAGGGGTTAGACTAATGATCTGGATAAATGAGGAGCTGAATACAGCTCTTGCCTAGACCTTGGACCGAATTCAGTTTGACAAAAAAAAAAAATTTAAAGCAGAAACTGGTGACTTTTGTTTTAGATTTCTGCACATACTAATATTGGTCAAGATGAAAAACAGAAATCATAATACATCATCCAAACCTCTTGTCAGTCTTTCCTGATGGTGGCTATGGAACAAAGCTTGCATTGTTCCTGTGTGATTTCTTGTTTTTTAAAACATGTCTGGACAGAAGTCCAGAGCCAATATCCTAGCTGGCATATAGTGGCTTTCCTCTGAAGCTGCCAGGCAAGTAGCACCAGGAGAAGGTGTGTATGTTAAATGTTCATTGTTCTTCTGTTTAGCTAGTTCCATTTAGTATTCTTCAAATTCTCCCCCAAAGTTTGCTACAGATCACACAAATCTTCACTCTGTTAGTGAGAGATGCTTATCTATTACAGTTTTGAGTCAGATCAGCAAATTTTTCCTATAATAGGTACAGATCACCTGATTTCGCACTGAGACGCAGAGATCTCTCCCTCTCCTATCTCCACTGTAAATTCAAAATGCTAAAGAGTAGGTTGGAAACTGCAACAATTCAGAAAATCTAGGAAGCCTCTTCTATAACAAACATGTGATTTCAGAACATACACGCATCTGTTAAGCCTTGTCTGGGGAACTGCACTGTGTAATGACTCACAGACCGTGTCAGCTGGCTCCAACCCACCCAGTCCCAAACAGAAACGTACTCGAAACACAGACCTGTTTGTAAGATGCAGACTATAACAGAGCTGTTACCTGAAAAATGAAAAAAATACTGGGAGGAAGAGAAGATAGAGCTCAATTAATGATGTCTACTGCCTAAATAAGTGAAACGCTTTATGGTAGAGTCATAGAAGCAGTGACTATAGAAGCACGGAAACTGTTTGTGAGGCTACTTCTGTCTTCATCAAGACTTGCTCACCAGTGCTGGCTTTTAATATACCTCACTCACCTGAGATCTTTAAGGTTTTTATGCAGTAAAGTGAGCATTGTCCCATCCCTCTGGTGAGAGAGGTATGGTTATTAAGGGAGGTACTATCTCCCACTTCCTTGTTGTCTGGGGAGAAAATAAACTTTGTTTCCCTTCTGTAAACATTTAAACATCTTGAGGAAACAACCATGGCTGAATCAAACTCATTTCTAATCAAGGTCTTACTTTCTGATAATTGCTTGTAAGAGCTTGATGCAATTCACTTGGATGCAAATTCACCCAGGTTTATGGTATGCAACACCTTATCTTGCTTGCACTAATTTACAAAATTCAAGTATTCATCTCAGTTTTAGGATTAACAATGCCCCCATCTAGTAGTAGTCCTAGATCTCCTTTGCTAGTGTTGAAGAACAATATTGAGCTGTTCTGCTAGCTTCTTTGCTTCCTTTTCCTCCCACAAAGTTTTGAAGAATGTCGCTCAAGATTATGAGATGTTTCACATTCTTCAGGCTGAAATTTGACACTGCTAATCCAAGTGGCCAGACCTTCTGCAGCTGGTTCCTAGTGCAGAGCTCTCCTATGGTCCAGCTGAAATATTGTATGAAATATAGCTAAAACGTGTTGGGGAGAGGGCCACCTTTGAAAGAAAAATCTCCTTTAAAAAGTTTAGTTTAACAAGCTGGTGACAGGCATTTCACAAAGCAAACCTACAAATTAAAAGCGAGTTACACATACTTTACCTCACCATTCAGTTTTGTCTTAAAGTGGAGCAGGATCATTAAAAATGCAGAGAAGTGAAGCTTAGAGTAAGATAAAACAAATACATTCATACCTCTGTGTAGGCAATCCACTCTTCTGAAAGAAAGTGAGATATTCTTGTTACTCAAGAAAAGCAATCAATCAATCTGGTTTAATGAAAAAAATAGTACTAATTTGTTAACAGCAAAGTACTGTATAGACTTTGGCATTGGCTGATTATTTTCACTGCTGTGGGGAAAGGAGGAGAACTCATTTGATATTCAGAATGTTTTCTAAATTTGAAGGGGGGGGAAGGAGGGAATAGCTTTGATCTGTGGCACAAAACTAACTGTTTAGCAAGGAGTTATACGCCTATTTTACACCAGCCATGTTGGGTGGCTGTGTAGGTGCTCTGCATAAGGACAGAGTCAAGCACGTGTCCAAATTTAACTGCTTGTGCAAATAACACAAGGTCTTTGAGAGTAGATTCAGTAGCAAACCTGGCCTGTGCAGTGCATAACTTTCTTGGGGCAAAGATATGGGGTACAGTAGTTTGCTGCCAGGGAAGAACAGAGGACTAGCTCCTCCTTTCCTTATTTCTCTTTACTGATGCTGGCACTCACTGGACTGGAGTTTCTGATTTTTCAAAAAAGATTGCACAACTACCTGCTCATTTATGGAGTTGAACATAAAAAAGGAGGGGGGCAGTGAGTGGCAGAGCTAGCTAAATGGAAATAAAGAAAGGGTAGCAGCAAACCTCCCATTTGGCTCAACTATCTTGAATGACTTCAGTCTTGGTTTTGTTGGGGTTAGTAACGCTATTTGGTAACACAGAACAGAGAACTGCCCCAGTTTAGGAAGAACCCTGCTAAAGGACCCTGGAAAGAAAATAATCTTCTAAAGCACAAACCAGAGCTGGATAAATTACTTAGTTTTCTTCTTTCACAGCCTCACAAACTGTTATACTGGCCCATCAGGCTGAATGGACAGAGGTGGGAAAGAGTGGCCAAGTACAGAAGTGGACTAGGCCAATCTGGTCACTGGGAGACGAGGCTGGAACTGTTGCCTCTGGCTGATTTGGAAGGAAAAATCACCCTTCCTGATGAGCATAGAAATTGACCTATTCTGTTAAAGGAATGTGGGCCAGGTTGCAGTTCAGGTTAAGAACTGAGGTTTTGTTTATGCACTGGACCATGATAAATCAACACTGAATATGCAAGACTGAAAATGAGGTTGCATAATCTGATTCCTCTTACCTGGACACTGTTCTGTGGTGTAGGACTGGGGCAGGGGAATCTCCTAGGCAGCGTAGCAGAGCTGGTTCTCCAAGAGTTTTGGCAAGTCTCATTGCCATTGCTGAGAGGATCTTTTTGGCTTGGCAGCTTTGATCCAGGGCTGGCAGACTCCGGATCTACTGTAGTTGTCTCAGACTTAGCTTTGGAAGACAGTAATTTTGCATGAACACAAGAAGGCAATGACAATGAGGAAGTTGTAGTGCACCGAGGTGGACTCTTACAAATATGGTGAAGAGAGCCAGTGTATTCCTTTTGATTTCCCAGCTGACCTGTGTCAGAGCAGTCCTGAAATGACAGGGTTTGTGAGGCGGAGGCCATCCTTAGACGCCTTAAAGTTGGAGAAGTGGAAATTCTGGCCAGAGCATGCCGGTCAAACTGGAAAGGTGCATGGTGGCTCTCAATGCACTCCTCTGTGGGAAGCTTCAGAAGAGAAGACTCTGAATAATCTTGTCTTTGAATGTAGCTACCTGGAGGCATGGTGTTGTCCATACAAACTGATACTGCCTGCTCTTCACGGAAACTGAAGGCATCTTCTGGACTGCTGCTTCCAGACAAAAGAACATTTTCTTTAGGAAGATCAGCTTCCTTGTTTTGAAGTTCCACACTGATGCAGATTTCTCTAACTAGGTCTGGAGAATAATTAGAGCTTGGTTGTTGCATTCTTTATTTGCAGTATGAAGATTTATAGGTCTGTGTACCAAGGAAACATGATCAGGAAAGGTTCTTTAAAAATTGCCATATGAATTTTTAAATGGGAAAATATGCAAATGATAAAAAAAATCTAAGCAAAATAATGTAGATATATGCACTAGTATGGAAACAATTGCTTGCACTTTGAATCCTGCTTGAAAACAGGTTTCAACAGTTTCAGGACACAATTTCAACATGCTGTTTGTTTGAACAGCTGCTAATCTTGTGTGGAAGCAGTGTCAGCATCAGTTGGTAGAACTAATTAGATGGTAAAGGAACTCTGCTCATCTGGTACTGCAGCCGCCTAATTTCCTATTGCCACTCCCCCTTCAGTAAGTGCCATTGTGACACTGCTGTACATGGGATAAAAATGAAGTCACTAACTCTCAGGACTTCTTGCAAAATTGTTGTTTATGTACAAATACTAATTACTTGCTGAATGCTTAAGCAAACACGATTTAACATTTATTTAAGGTGAGTCTAATCACTCTTGTTTTTCTTTTCAGCAGGAAAATTATTTTGTAGTAACCATTATGTGTGTGTTGTAATCAAATAATGAAGACCACAATTTATCAAAGTAACTTATCTATTGATTGATCAGTAAAAAATCTTATGCTCTGTGATTAATGAAGCTCTATTTTAAGGTATTTTGTTGACTAGTCTCTCTAAACTGGACCGATGTTTCAAGTTAAAACTGAAGATTACTAATTCAATCTCTTCAACTTCTTTAATTCAGCTTCTTGTTTGCTAAGAGGAATCTTGAATCTGTTCATGATTGCTGGCTTCTTTTGGACACTTATTTATTAGAATGTGCTTATTTGAACATATGTTGACTTTTTCCTTGAGCTATTTAATATCGCACACTGAATAGGATTTTTGTCTATATCGTTGCATCAGATTGATTTATAAAGTGATTAGAAACAAATTATTTCATCAGCTCTTCTAGTTCAAAGAACTGTTTTTCACAAACTCTTCACCATTAGGACAATCATTCAGATGCTTGCAGGAAGAAAAAGCATATCTTTATGATGGAAATGGCTTCCATCGCAAATGCATTAGCATCTTTTCATTCCCCCTTAATAGATAAGGGGGGGGCTAATTAACACATATGCTTGTTAAAATGGACGAGCACTAAAAAATCCAAGATATACCATGGACCATTAAAAAATCAAATTCAAGATATACCATGAATTACCATAATGAGAAATTATTACTATTTTCCACTTCAGAGCAAAGATATGATTGCATACCATTGGTCTGAGATTTGCTGTTATTGCTTTTTAATCTTTCAATACTTGTATTTTGTGAAGTGCAATCACATCTTGATTGATCATTGTTTGGCCAGGCATTCTCTTTCCTTTTTTATATTTTAATTATTTTTGGTAAAAATCACCTCCTCCTCCATGCAGAATTTTGCAACTCGGCATGAAGTTTCCAGATATTCATGTGACTAGTGTTCTGTTGCAGAAGCAGAGAAGTTTTAAGACTTTTTTCATGGAAATGTTACATTAAAAATATGATATTTTTTTCCTTTTCAGATTACTAAGCTTTTTTTTTAATAAGTCAAAACTTAGTAGTTTCTTTACGAGTTACTTTTATGAGTAGAATCTGTCTGCAGCAAAATACTTGTAAAGAAGATATTTTGTTAAAAAAAGTGCAGAAATATGCCACACACATACAGAAAAATTACTGTGTATGGTTAAACTTACCAAGGTAGCCAGATGAAGGTTTACCAACTTCCAGCATGTCTCATCCTTTTCATATGCATTTAAGTCACATTTTCAGTAAGTCCTTGATTAACTGGTGTCAGGCTCAGCAGTAGGGTTTTCTCTTTTGAAGCCTCCTCGCTGAATGCTGGTATAGAGAACTAGTGTTTCTTCTTGTAGATTTGTTTCTAGGGGATTTGTTTATCAGGTCAGACGGAAGTGGCTTCAGATTCAGTGCCTGTTTACAAAAGGTAACAAGATCCATACGTTTTATTAAACTTCATTCCTTTTATAAGTTTTTTGTGTGTGTACTTTTCACATTGATAAAGTTTGGCAAGAGTGATCTGTCAAGTATATAATAAGTTGCAAGAGGAGATGAAATGCCTTCACTCCTCCAACAATCTTTTTTTTTTTGATTCGTTTGACTGAATCTAACTATGCATTGTTCATCCTTCATGGAAGAATAATAGTGATAAATCCCTTGGTTACGTTATTTACAACTAGATTTTAATTTTAACAAGTGTGCTAACTATCTGAGATCTATTTCAGAATCGGAATATTTGAGAATTCATCCAAACATTGATAATGCACTGTTTTATTGTGTTGCAGAACTGATTGGAAACCATCAGAATTGGTTTAGGCATTCTTTGGGTGGGTGAAAAGGAAGCAAAACTTGGGAAAAGATGGTTTATTTGGTAGATAACTTGTGAGGGAGCACTAACCTCCACAAATGTTCAGATCTATTGCATAATTAACACAGGTTTTCAGAGGGCTGAGTGAACACTTTGAAATGCAGACGTTGCACTGACATTTTCTATAAAGTTTGATTTTTTTTTTTTTAAAAAATTTTTTTTTCCAAACCCATATGCAATCCAAAATATAACCCCAAACTGGTATCAGTGCCTCTGATTTTCCTTAGCCTTGGATGTGAACGTGCTTTAAGGCTGCTATTACGATTTTACCTCCAAAACTTCTTGTGTGAAAGAATCAAGGTGCCCCTTTCCAAGCACCAGTCCTCACGTCAGTACAGGGTCTAGCAGACCAGACCTTACTCCTGCTCTTCAGCTGAGGGAAGCCTCATCCTAAATCTAAATCTACTCCCAACTTCTGGATGTCTAAACACTCAAATACTGCTATTCTGTTTGCCTACATGCTATCCAGAGGATGCCAGAGGTAGCTGTGCTAGAAATAAGGCTGTCGTACATTTCTCAGATACCAATACCCATACTTGAGCCTTGATAGCTGCCACGTGAGATCACTTTTGGAAGAGAGAATTAGGTAAATATTAGTAAAACAAAGAAGTTAGGGTGCTAACCTGAGATCAGGGTTGCTGAGAGCTACTCTCTGACATGTAGTACTGAGACTGGTTTAGGTGGCTTTGGGTATAATTAGGTAGAAACTTTGCCTTAAGACCATTTTTGATCAATTAGTTCTGACTGAGACTTGCAGGTTTTTTGCCTGGTTTGGTTAGTTTTTGTCTTTTTTTTTCATTCTAGCTGAGATTTAATGTGATTGGTATACTTATATTAATTTAGTAGCAATTATATAAAAATAAGTTATTTTATTTCCTTCCTGTTTACTGGTGCTATAAATTGAAAACTTTCTCTAACTTCCTTTGCCCAGAACTAAAAATATCCTTAAAGGTTTAAGTGCTTCTTTGGCTTAAACTGAGGGGGGGGGGGGGGAAGCTATTTTTGGATGTGGGTGAAATAACAATTGCCTTCATTTTGCTCAGAATTCACTTGCACTGCCTAATTTGTCTTTTTACTCCTAATTGTAATAAAGCAAGTACCCCTCTCAGCTGTGATTATGTATGTGCGCTTAACTGACTCCTATCACCATATCTTCTCAAGCTACGCAAGCTACTACCTTTCCAAACAAGCATCATCCTAGCTCCAGGTATAAACTTGATCCTGGACAAACCTTTCCCAAGCGTTACTTCTGTGAACTGTAATTTTTGTCTTCATAAGCAAATGTAGCCAATTCATTTAAACTGACTAAGCTGTGGTTACCCTGCATATGCTTTCTAAAATAAATAATTACATTAGATGAATGACCTCTTCTGGTCTAAATCCTAATGTTCCTGCTTCAATCTCAGTTTTCTGCCAACTAACTTTACTCTAAAATGCATCTCTGATCTGAAGCTGTTGTTAATCAGTTGTCTTTTGTGCATCTTTTCCTGATAGTCTTCTTTAAGCACAGCCAGTTCCTCAGCTCCCTGGCCTTTGCTGACCTGGACTGTAAAGCTGCCAGCAGCTTTAGCCACGGTCCTTGAAACAGCTGCAGGGTTTGCCAGGTGACTCCTCCCAGGGTTAATCTCCAAGTGAGACCTGTGCCCCCTGATGGATCACGATGATACTTCAGGTCAATGGTCTCAGCTAATTTTGAACATAGTCGCGTCTATCCTAAGTGTTTTCTCCAGCTCTGCTTCCCTGGTTGCTCCAGAAATACACACACCCAGATGTCCTCTTCAGCCTCTGCAGTCACCTCCTGAACTTGCATATTACTCATGCTAATAAGCCTCCTTATCCTTCATGTTACCTTTGCAATGTAGACTGGTGTCTGTTCCAGCCAGCCCTCTCCCTTTTTCACCCAGAAAGTCATTTCTTAATGTAGGAGATCCCCAGATTTTGTCTATGCAACTCCTTATTTTCTCATTTGTTTTAGCCTTAGCATTAGGGTAGACTCATTTGTTTGCCAGAGGACTAACTATAACCAAGTGGACCAAACCTGCTCTCAGCTTTGCTGCCTTGCCTCTTAAGAGCTAAGCAATTCACAGTTTGTGGTTTTATACTTTACCTAAGCCAAAACTCAGACTGAGCTGTAGCCTTCAGGCTCCTCTTTCTAA
>BJBW01011668.1:39669-77993 GCA_004320125.1 Scolopax mira
AGCCTCCTACCATCCCTAATTAAAATAAAAAGAAAGGAAGCTTCCTGTTTTCTGTTAGAGAGGAAAGTTTTGGCTTTTCCCAGAGCTGCAACCACAGAGCATGCAAGTTCAGCTGATCCTTTCAGTAAGTGTGGACAGAAATCTTTTGAAATTTAGTCAGGAAAAAGCTGTTTGCCATTTTTCCAAGGCTTTACCTTAGACAAATTTTGGCAGACTTCAAGGGACCATCATAAATTACACACAGGCCATTTTTTATTTGCCAACAAAATTTCAAGTGACTAATCCAAAACTAGACTTATAAAAGAAGAAATTCCCATTTTGTAATTATGGCACAAATGGTACATTTTTATCCTCTAAATTTGTCCTCAAAAACAGAGAACATTTTGCCTGAAAAGTTTCAAAACTATCAGTTAATGGCCGACACCAACTGTAGGAAATCTCTGCCAAATATTTAAAATGTGGCAAAGCAAATAGGAATTTTATAACAATATGAGCAAGTACTGGATGATTTTAACATGCATGGCCAGTTCTGCCTTTAATAATAAGAGTGTATTTTTTTAAAAAAAATCAGTAGACAGCAATACTTTTACATTCTTTACTTTTACAGTAATACTTTTACTTACTTTTGCTACAGAAGTTAGCAAGTGGTGCAGTTTGAGTTCCCACTTTTACACAATGATTTTTAAGGTATTTATTTTTTAACTTCCCCTGGAGCAAATTGTAATATGATTTATAGAAGAAAACCAAAACAAATTAAAAAATAATTAACACCCCCACACACCCCCCTCCCCCCCGGTCAATAGAAAACATTTTCTAAAATGCTATTAAAAGCTGAGGCCTTTTCTGTTCTTCAGAACCAACTTCTATGGAACTTTTATGGTAATTTTTCTGTATATCCCAAACTCTATGGACAAAAGCCTCTTTCCATTTGGAAATTGGTGACATCCACAATATAATGAATAGTCAAAAGGGATAAAAGGCAGAGAAGGAACAGAGTTATTTCTCAAGCACTTATCAGTTTTTATATTGAACTTTCTATTTGGCTTGCAATAATCTGTAGGTATTTGTATTAGGATAATGATACGTAAAATGTAATGAAGGAGCAGCTTTGTTTTGGGCTGAAGAAAGCAGAAATGACTTGACTGAATGGCAAAACTTCTTTTCATCTAACTTCGCTCTGGGTCTAGTGAAGCATTGTTTTGGGGAGGTAATGCTTTTAACATTAATAATTTCAAGAGTTGAGCCCTTCCATTTGAAAAAAATTATTTCAAAAATATGTTTAGAAGAAAGCGCTTTTTGAGTATTATCACACATGATGTGAGTTCCTTCCAACCTACATAATTCAAGAAATTTGTTTTGTTTAAGAAGACTTTATTCAGCTATATTTATACTCCCTTTCACGGTTCCTCTTCTATTCTAAGACTTTCTTTACCAATTCTTTGTGTTTCAGTTTGAACTGTAGTGTCTTGGTCACAACGTTGATAGCTCTTAGCGGTCTAAGTGATTGCCTTTCCTGTCAGATGCTGTGCCTGGTTTTCATCTCTCAGTACCTAATCTAAAAACACATGTTGTCATGCAAAGCAGAATGCTGAAGCAGAGTTAGGAGACAGCAGCCAGGGGATCAGGTCTGAATCTCACCTGGCAGATCAGAGAGTTGCTGGCCTGCTTTCTCCAATTTTGCTTCAAGGTATTTGGGAGAGGGATTGGTCTCATCCATGTTTAGACAGGTACACATCTAAGGCAACCATTCTCCAAGTCCCTCTGTAGTCAGTGATAAAACCTCTTATGCATGCAGTGTGCCTCAGGGAATAATTCATCTGACCTATATTAGGCACCCATTTTAGTATCCCCAGTAGAGGTTACTGTTTCTTCTTAGTGGCTTCAAGTGTGACTATTCTGGATTTATCGATCAGTCTTAAAAGAATCCTTCCCTTGGTCTTCCACCTGTCTGGGCCCCAGCTGCTAATGATCATGTTTACTGGCCTGAGTGTTAAGCATGATGCTGCCAGAGGTATGAAGTTTGCTTAGGAGTTGCCTGACCTTGTCTGTTCAGTAAGGAGTGATGAACTTGTGCCTTATCTTGATTTTATGTTCTGATCCATGGGCATGACTGATGGAGCCTGATCCCTTTTGGTGCTGCCCTGCTGGCAGAAAACTCTGCAGTAGATGAACTTCTCCTTGTCAGCAAGGAGAAGACCTACATAGAACTTGCCCTGGCTGCAAGTGGCACCAGCTAGGATGAGGATATGTTGTGCTACATATGTCAGCTGTAACATGGGACATACAACCAGTAATGTGCCCAAGGAAGGGGCAAGAAGTTAGAGTGTGTTGATGCACTTAGAAGACCTGAGATAAGGATGTTTGCACATCACCCAGATTTATTTCTCAGAGCATTTTAAAGGGTCCCGCAAAATATTTTACTTCATTTCACATGTGACAAACTGGGAGAAAAAGAAAATAAATAAACCAGCAACATTTCAATGAGACTTTGTCAGATGCTTTCAACCCTGGGTCTTGAACCAGGGTTCAGACCTCCAAACTGCCTCCTCGGTTTCAGACAGTGATATTCTTCTCTCTGGAAGTTAATTATTGCAGGAATAGAGGTGTAATGAAGGAAAAAACTTGTTTTCCAGCTGAAAGCAAAGTGACTTTGAAATGAAGAAAGGAATCAGAAAGCTGGCAAATCATCAGTCAGGAATACAGAGCTGAAATCTGTGCACTTCAGTGCTGATAAATGAGACCGATTCTTTTACTTTAAAGTGGTTCCCAGGACAGCTGTTGTTAAATTGGAAGTTGCAGAGGTTTTCTCCCATTGACCCTCATAACCACCTCTTCCACAGCTCCATGTAAAAGCTGTAGGCAGAAGAGTAACACTGAATCAGAAGAATCCTCATCACCATGAGTGCTATGCAAGGCTGTTATGGTGACAGATATTGATTGGCCAGCTATGGGATAAATCACATGATATAGGTGAAAAATCATAGCTTTACATTAACTTTCTGTTAACTAGGCTGTATTCTAGCCTTAAGGATATTTATTTTTCCTGGCCAGCTCTGTATGGCATACCACCAGGAAACATGTAACATTGGGAAGAAAAAATTTGAATCCCCCCCAACACTGTTATACTTTAGCATTAGTTTATCCAGACAGCTAGATTTAGTGGATACAGTAGTCCTGCCAAGACAAGACATATTGTAAAGAATGACATCTGTTCCTCTTTGCTCATCAGCGGGTTCCCACATGATCATCACAGTAATGAAAATGACAGGATTCTCATCAAATCTCTACAAACATTTTCCCATTCTGCGTATGCTTTTTAAGGCCTAAAGTGCTGTGAGAGAAGATTTCTTTAGCACAACCCCCCCAGTATTTTGGAAAGCTATAAACTCATAGCTAACATCATTGTTCATTCAAATTTATTATCTAATTTCAAAAATGACACTTAATTTCCAACTGCTTCTTATACCACTCTGAGACTGGATGTTCAAGTGAAGTAGTCAGTTCAGCTCAGCAAAATTAGCCTGAGTTATCCTGGCTGAGAATTTGTCCTGTTTATTTGACTCAACCATAGATAATGCCATGTAAGTATGACATGATTGACCATCTCCCAAACTGGGAAACAGTACTATGGTTTTTAAATTAATTTAAATTTTTATTGACAGAATTTTTTCAATGGAGGAAACATAGATCACTTTTTCTTATGGATGTTCATGGGGATGAGAGGAAATTTATGTCTGTTATGAACTGATGAGAGAATTCACCTACTATGAATTACCATGACTACACCCACTCTTATTAACTTAAGGAGAAAAGATAATAGAGGAAAATAGGGATGGTATTTTTTTATAATGAAAATAGATGTAAACATAAAATTGTGGTAGTTTGTCTTTCTGCCACATGGTAATTTTCTTACCATCCATTTGAAAACAGCTGGGAAATTATTAGGATACAACTGACTTCAGAAGATGTTTTGGTGTCGACAGTCAGTAGGCAGCGATTTGACTATTAGTTCCCTAGTGACTGCAGCATAATACAAAGGCAAGCAAAAGAAGGCAGTGTCTTTGTTGCCTTCATCCTCAACATAAAGCAGAACACCACTTTGGCTAAGTCATTAAAAGAGATGCTTCATGTACAACATGAACCATATGTGAATACCTCTAAAAATCTCTGGTCTGCATCCATGTGTCCTGGAGAGCAAATCTGGAGGTGCTGCTGACTAGCTATGAGCATCACAAAAACAGGCAGCCATTTCCCTAGGGCTGGAAGCTTCTTGTTCTTCAGAGCTGTGCCTTTCATATTTAATAAATAGTTAATGATTGTCCACTATATTGGATAATCCACAGATTCATCTCCTCAACAAGATATTCATACATAAATGTATTTTATGTTCTTTGATAGCACATTATGCTAACATATGGTTACAACTGCAAACTACTATGAATAGCAGGTTCCATGGATTTGGTGTCAATTATTTTGGTAATCAACATATCTAAGTGATTTATACATCTTGCTTAGCAATAAGACTTGGAATTTTAGCTGTGTTGCTTAGACCAGAATTGTACTCACCCCTGCAAACACATGCTAATCTAAGAAGGATTAATAGAGTCCCAATCCAAAGATGAGTATAGTGACGACTCTATTTTCTTCACTTGGAGAAAGAATGATATTATTCAGAGATCAGTGTAATATCCTAAATGGGAAAAGAAAGGCGTAAGTGCATCAAGTAGATTTGCTTTTACTCTGGATTTATTTTTTTTTTCTTCAAAAGTTTGGGCAGTTAAAAAAAGTATTCCACAACCATCTAGTGATGGTTGGGGTTTGACAGCTGGACTTACGCTGAGAAAAAAATATTTGGTGAAAATGTCCAAAAAGATCAGCAGAAAACCAATATAGACACAGACAGGTGTCTTCCCTTACTGAATCGGGCATTACTGAAAAGAAAAATCTTGTGTGAAAAGTAGTACTTTCATTAAGCAAGTTTACAGTGAATTATTGAAATGGCAAATAGAATTCAGTTGGTATCCTTATTTACAAAGTGTTTATCTTTAATATTTAATTATAAATTTTCAAAAGAATAATATCTCAAGAGAACAGTCCCAATACTAAGAAATTTTCAGTTGGAGTTTTGTATATCTGCTCAGAGAAAGAATAGAACTCAGAATCAAGTGAAAAGTGGTGAGCTGCTGCATGTAGATATTTGTTAAAAAAAGGATAAGAATTTTCCATTTGTTCTTAAATTTGAAATATTCTAATAAATTATTCTGATAGTTACTGAGTTCTCCATTTTTTTATATCGATTAGCTACCGTTTGTCTCATGGGCTATTTTCACATCCCCTGTATGGCAAAACTGATTGATTGATTTCTGCTATGCAAAAGGGCTGAAATCCTTGTTTCAGTGAAGGTGGCAGTGGTTCTGTTATTAAAGTCAAAGAGCTTTGAGATTTTGGGTTCACAATAAGGCCTTGCCAGCGTAACATAACTTGTATGTGTTCTGGATGGTGTTCACTCCCACCATCTGCTAAATAAGACTTCTTTTGGGAACTAGTCAGTCATTGCCTCCAAAAGGCACCTTGCTTTGTGCCAAGGCTGGAACACTGAATTTGGGGCTAATGAGAGATTGACTGCTCATTTCTGGGATTTTCTGCTTTTCTGGAGATGTAGCACTGCACATTGACTTGGTTTGTAAAATCCAAAGGAGTCTGGACCTTGTGCTTCATTTCTATGGGAGAATGATCCCAGCACCTCAGGGCTGCAAGGCTGGAGGGTCCCTTGTCGGGCTTATTGTTAATATATCAGTCACTAGGATTTCTTGTGGCATTGTCTGCAGATCATTTCATTATTTATCTTTCAGTTACATCACATTTATTTCATACTTTGCTCTTTCAGTATGTTAACTTATAATATGAACCAATAAAAATTTTGTCTCAAGAGAAAGTTTCTTCATATTTAGGAAATTTGGAATTCTGATAAATGTCTTTAAGTGGCTTAAATTTTAAGTTTTTTAGAAATCATGGAATATATGAGTATTATTTTCACAGAATATTTCTGCATTTCTTAACAGTATATGTTGTTAAGCGGTTCTTTCTATATGCATCTTTATTTCTGTATTATGAGTAATCTTTCAATATGTAAAACCAATGGAAATATCTCATGAAGGGGTCATTGCTGAAGAAATCCCTCTCTAAAAAGTTATGAAAAGAAATTAAATTATTGTGCAATTTTCCTTCCAAAGAAAAACTTTTCTTCTGTAGAAACTAAGAAGTTGAAGAAGGTGTCAACACAACAGTCTTTAGTAACTTGATCCATGTTGTATGTTTTTGATAGAAAATTTTCTTGAAGTTGCCTTTTTGCTTTCTTTAAATATTGCCTAAATGGTACTTGAAATTATCTCCATAAAAAAGACTCAGTAATTATCTAACAGTGTCTGAAACTTGTTTGAAACACTGTTCATTTCTAGCTCATCTCATGAATTGATTTTTACAGTCAGCAGATGATGCCATCTGCAGCATGCCAGCACCACTTTCCTCCCTGTAAAAGAAAAACAAATCTATTTAAACTACCCAAATAATCAGTTAATCTCATAATGGAAGGGATAATAAATAATATGGCATAATATTAAAATGCCTGTCTATTAGTGTACATACATATTACACTATCCTCTTCAGACAATCTGCTGCATTGAAACCATTGCATTTATTTAAAACTGTTGAAATGGCATTGTGCTCGAAAGACAGATGTGATCTTTGCAATGCACTGAATTAAAGGAAAAACTGTTTTTAACTTGAACAGGAGCATAATATTAAGTTCCATTTATTTAGCTTTAAATCCAGAGGAACACAAGCAGCCTTCTGGACCCAGCCAGAAGACACATATCTCATACCACAAAGAGCAAAGAGAGGCTCATATTCAGCAAAGATCACATGTGAAAGTAGCTCACGAATGGCAGAAAACATCACACTTCCAGGTCTCCCCGTGGTGGTACCTGAAGTATAGCCAGGTCTCAGGATAAGCTGTCGATGTCAGCCTCACATGCTTTTACTGGTTTGTCAGCACTCACACAGGGTATTTAGGTTAAGGCTGTTGTGGGACGTAGATGGTATGTGGAAACAGCACTGAAACATCTGACAAGGCAGTTCTGTCTTCTGGTTCAGGGCATTTCTCAGAGCAGTAGTAAGACTTGCAAGATGTGGTGTATTCAGTGGTTTGGATTGGAACTTGTTTGGTCAGAGTTTGCTTGAGTCTGTGCTGATCTTTCTTTGTGATCTGGATGAGACACTATGATCTCTACATCTCTATAAAACAGACATCAGTCCTCTCGTGTGCTGTGTCTGTAGACAACTCCTTTGCAAGAAAGGAGTGGCTAAAACATGCAATCACAATAACTGCACTTTAAAAGAAGTTATGGAGTAACATGCAAGCATGCTGTTTGAAACTTTCTTTTAAAAAAATGTGTAGTGAAATCCAGTCCACTGAAACTGGTGGCTTTGACTACAGTGGATGAGAATTTTACCTTTTTAGTTAAAATCCTTGTTCCCTTTTATTCTTTTGCATCTGTTGGCCCTCAAGCCTTTTCTCCATTTCCTGTCACTTGGCTATGTAGGTAGTTTAGCTTATAAAAAATGCATGTGTATTGGCCCAAAAGCCAAATTGTCAGAATTCCAGTCTGCAGCATGCACCTATTTCATATATGCACAGCAATAGAAATTTTGTGAGTGCTCTGGAGGCAAAACCCAGGTTAGCAATATCCATGTACACATCCACAGTTTTCTCTATGTGTGTATTTGTGTGTATCTATGAGTATGTACTGTAAAGACTAGGGATATTTTATGGGCAGAAATATGTTGTTATCATTATAATAAGAGAGTAATTTTCAGTAATCAAACTGCCTTCAGTGATCCTAATTAGTTCTGTCACTGGGTATCCTTTCCAAGTTATAGGTCATAATTTCCAATGACTTTATGGTTAAGATTCAGCAACAAAGTCTTATAAAACTGAGTATCATGGAATATAATCAATGAAGAGGCTGGTTTTAGCTCCATAGTCAAAGAAGAGTTAAAGGTTTTTATTTAAAGTAATGTAGTTGTGGGTTGTTTTTTTTTCCTCCTAGTCTGTTGCACATACTTAGTCTTTATGTTGTAGCAATGTGCCTTGAAGATGCTTCTTTCTGCAGTGCTTATAGAGAAATTAAAGTTTGTTTGGGGGATCATCCAAAAAAATCTGCCCCACAATAAAAAGATTTCTGAGTCATGTAGCTGTTCAGATTGTGGACAATAGTTTTGTTTTGAACTTGGCATTCATACAGAGTTTACCAGTTTGTAACATCTCTTCTCTTTGATGCGTTTCTCCTAATGAAATAATACCATGCTTTGAGTTAACCTCTCTAGTTGGTTAGTTTGTGACCAACTCAGTCACTAACTCAGTTTGTATTGCCAGGAAACGGAAAGTTGCCATGTCTTGGCTTAAACTGAGGCTTCTTATGATGATCACAGTGAATTTTAGGGCCTTTGAAGGGACATGAATTCTCTAGCCATCAGTTTCCTCAGGCAAAATCATTCACTGGCTGGGAAGGAGGCCAAAGTTTCTTTAGCCCCCAAATTATCATAATTGTAAAAAATAATAATAAAAAAATAATAAAAATCACTCCAGAACCCAATCTTCAACATAGCAAATAGCCTAGTGGTCAGGCACTTTCATAAGAAGATTTTCCAGGCTACTCTTTATTTGATGTGTACCTTCTACTTCTTACCGGCTGTTCTCTCAACCTCTCAAAATGTTCTGGTTTTAATTAATTTCATAAAAGACGCTGTTCAGACACTCTGGTTCTCACTGATTAACCTGTTCAGGTGTGAAATGGGTTAACTTGAAAGATCTGCTCCTTTGGGTTAGTGCCTGTTAATTTTATTTTTCTGTCAAGCACTGTCACTACACTACTGACGTCTCAGCCTTGTGAGATCCCTCATCACTCACTACTCAACTATCACTAATGCCAGGCATTGCTTCTTGCAGTAGTCCCAGCGTCTCGTACCTGTCATACAGAAGTTACACCTCTGCCATAATCCAGCACTAGAAGTTGGGTAGAAGTAATTGCCCTATCAGTTTCTGAAAATGTTCAAATACAGCAATTTTTGAAATGGGGTTTTGCTTTTGAAATGTCATTGTGGCTTTAAGGATGAGGGGACTTATAGAGTCAGAGATTAATTCAGGCTGCAGGTGACCTCAGGAGGTCTCCATCAGAACTCTGCTCAAAGCAAGGTTGGCTCTGAGATCAGACCAGGTTGCTCAGGGCTTCATCCTGTTGGGTTGCGAACACTCCAAGGATGGAGACTGCACAGACTTTGGATAAAACGTTCCAGTGCCTGAATGACTGTACTATGTGACTGCTTTTCTTGGGATAGTGAAATCAGTCTTTCTTTCTGTATCCCATTGCATGTGGGAGAGGTCCCCAAGTCCCATTTATCTGACCACCATATTTATTGCAGTTTATAGAATGGGAAACTGACATATAGGAAAAGGAGGGCTATTTGCTGTGAGCCTTAAATTCTGAGATTGTAGGCAGAAGCAACATTCAGTATGTTGTAAATCACCCACATGTAAAGAAAGCCAGTGCTATGCTTTTTCCTTGAATCACTGGTGAATTTATCCCTGAGGCATTTAGGTACGTGCAAGATAAAACCCAGTATTAATATGACAGAAAGTGATACAAACCAGTGCAAGAGTTATACGTTTGTAGGCTTCTCTTGTGTTTTTTTTTTTTTTTAATCAAGACCCCTCTTGCTCCTTGCTTTTAGGGATCCCAGAATAGAGACGATCATTTTACTGTCTAACTCCCTCTCTAGGGTTTTCTATGAAAAGGCAATTGCTTCTGAAAGATTTTAGAAACAGTGGTCCAGCTAGTAATACTGGATGGAGTAAAAAACCCATGCATATTTACAATGGAAAAGGTATTTTATTTTTAAGCATAACAAAAGGTAAATGTTAAATACTGGAACTGATACAGAAATATCCCTCGCTGAACTGCAAGGCACTGAATTTTTGCAAAGAAAAGCAGGTTTTAATTGATTAAAATATAAGCATTAGGAAAAGCATGTCACTAGAAAAAAAGACTTGCTATTTTGAAAGAAGTAGTCTGTGCTTGCATAGTATAAGCCAAGCTCCATGAGCTCAAAAACAATTAAAAACTAGATAGTAGATAATTTAAAAAGAAAAAAAAAGTGAGTCCAGGGAGTAGTGGAGTAATGAAACAGTATTCATGTTTCACTTATCTATTACTTTTATGGCAGCTTGGTTACAAGGAAATAGAATAAAATTATATGATTGGACTAGTGCTGAGCCAAACACCAACAGCTTTTGCATGGTTGCTGTGTAATTATTGTCTAAGCAGCATAGCTTTAAAGCAGTAAAGATTAGCCTTTTGAAATCTTATCCTCAAACAAAAATTGCAAACAAATGACAAATCCAAGGGGAATCAAATACAAAAGTTGACATTAACTTAAGAGTACATTTACACAGTAAACCACTAGACGTCAAGAAATGCCCCTGTTCAGTCCGGCTGTGTAATTGTGTTGCTGCTGTTTCATGTGCATTATCTCAGAGGCTGATTACACAGATGTCTGAAGTCCTTCAAACAGAATCCATCAGATATAACGGCCCTACACAGATATAAACCTATATGTGTGTTCTGTATTCCTCAAAGATGTCTCAGTAGCCAGGGACAAATTTGTGGATATGAGATGGATAGAGGACTCAAACTCCAGTAAAATAAAAGTTAAAGGTCTGTCATCTCCAGTGCTACAAAAATCTCTGTCGGGGATCTCCAGATGAAATCTGGAATATAACCTGAATATGCCTGTGAAGGAGTATTAAAAAAAAAATCTCTGGAGACTGCAAGTTAATGCATTGCTGCTTCTAGAAAATTAAAGTCTGAAATGAATGTGACATGCAACTATGAGATCCTACCTCAAATGGAGACCAGTAGTTGAAGTTTCAGAGGTGGCCTCCAGTTTGAGACCACATGTGAGATTTACATATAATGTTCACCTGTGACACGTGTCTGTGTCTTGCAGCCATCATTGCCACCTCCTTCTATGCCTGTCTGTTGCTGCCACATTTGATTTTGGAAGGCTGCAGATCCACCAAGAGGAATTGCTCATCTTTCCCTTTTCTCCAATAAGCCCACCCAAAACCTGAGCTACAAGACTCAGTTAACAAACTATAGCAGAACATTTTGAATGTGTATGTCCATGTGTATGGAAAAATCCAAGAGAAAAAGAGGAAATGCTAGGAAAGAACAGCCCTCCTAGGAGAATAAGCGATTGTCTCACAGATGTGGAAGGAACATGAAATTGGTAAAATTCCCAAGTCAAAAGGGACAAATGTCTTCTTCCCATGACTTTGCAGGTGAAAAGACAGATGCGCTCTCAATTCTAAAATGAGTTTTGGAGCTAGACACCAAATTCTGCTTTACTTGTCACCCTGTACTTTTGCCTGACTAAAGAACAAAGTGAAATGGCTGCTGCGTTTTAATCAACAGTTATAGTGTCCCGATATGTGATGTAATTTCTAGCTATGTTTTCTTTCTATAGAGAGTCTAAACAATTTTGGGATGCTTGAAATTCTTCATAGCACCATCCCTTTTGGTGCTCATTTCACCTCTTCTCATTCTGGTCAGGTCAAAGTAGAAGGGGTCTTCAGGGATTGGCAGATGGTTCATGGGGCGTTGTGAGTCCTGGAATGGGTAAGAAGCTCCCCTAATGAGTAGTGGTGCAGCTCACAAGCTTTCTGCTCTTCTCAGTCTTGTTTCTTATAGCTGGGTCTGCAGTGACCCTGAAGACCCTGAAGTTGCATATTCAACAGCACCTGGGAGGTGGTGGAGGAAGGTAGCTGGGACACTTTGTAGGGCAGCTGTAGGGAGAAGGCAGGAGAGATAATAGTGATAAATAGACTAGGAACTAGGAGAAACTGGAACACATAGGAGCAGTAGCTGTGGTAGTCATCCATGCTCAGAAGCAAGGGGCTGCAGAAAAATGTATCATTCAGCCACGTACTCGTTCTCTCTTCTTTTCTGAGTTTCCTTGTTGTCAGTGTGTCTTTGATAGAGAGAGGATTCAGTGGGTACAGCAGCAGGTTTACAGGGCTATGTAAAGAAGTACTATGACCTTGCTCTTCCTCTGATGTGGTAGGTCTGTGCACACAGCAAAAAAACTGCATAGCTTCATCCAGCACCCTGTGACTTCTCATCAGACACCTTGTCAAACTTAATATATTGTTTACCATCACTCTCTGTATATGGTACCACAGATAGATTTTTCATTTGTGTAACTGTTTCAGTGTAAGCTAAAATGGATGAAGAGATGAGTAAGACTTCCCAAAGCAGCATAGAAGTACCTTGCTGAAATGTGGATAGAAAGTTTCACTGTTCTTTCCGGCACAATTCTTTCTGGGTTCCAGCTGCTGACAGCACAAAGTTATTGGATTAAACAGAGTTTTCCTGCCTGTGAGGTAGTCTGGTGGTCTGCTCAGAATAAGAATCTGGATGAGCAAATAAGCCTTGTATCATGTGAAAGTACACAAGTGCTCGGTTTAATGGGAAACTGGTGAAGCACATTTGGAGTGATGTCAGGAATTACTGGCGCGTTGGGTCAGTTTCCCCCACCTCCCTTCCCTTCATCCTTTCGCACTGCATATAGGACTTTATATTTTCCTACAAGGTTGGTTTGATCATAGCTACTCGGATTGTATTCCCAACCTCCTCCTGTCAGACAGACAGATTTAACATGAAATCCATGTGTTTTAGAGAGGGTGGGTCGTGCTTAGGAAGACTCTCATAAGACTCTCATTAGAGACAGTTGTGGAGGTCTGACTGATGCAGGCAATATAAAAATATAGTCAAGGGCTGGAAGCATTCACAGACTGGCTGCTGCAGAGGAGAGGTGTGCTCCATCTCGATGGAGGCAGCACACAGAAGAAGTATCAGAGACAGGAGGTACCATCCTCTATTGCTGCAAAGCCTCAACACAGTATTTGGTGGTAAGAAGTACCCTCTCCAGCGGCTTTATTCTTGCTCCTGGACAGAGTGGGGGAATGATCCTTTTCATGAGGCATAGGGCTTTTGTATACTTCATCAGATGCTTTTTTTCAGCAGGTCAGGAGCTAGCAAATCTGGGGGCAAGTAAATTGCCTGGGATGATAGAGGAATAAGCCATTTTGGGAACATTACTGAGCGTGGGATGTACCAGGCTCAAGGGGACTGTTTATATCTTGGTTTATCTCAGTAAGCCAGAGGGAAATGCTCTTTCAAACATGCTAAAACTCATTAAAGCTTGAGAGAGAAAAGCAGGGCCTGGATAACCAGATGTTTGGATGGGGTAAACTTTGGCAGTTGCTAATTAGCTATTATAGAAGTTGGACAGGAACAGACAGCCTGGTCACAATAGAAATAATAATATGCTGATCTTTTCTGTTTTTCTGTGTCCCACCCCCCTGCCATGGCTGCCTGCTTGTTCCTCTGAGATATCAAACCATTGGCCACAGCAGTTAGAAATGCGGTTTAAACAGCTGTCATTTTGCATCCTGCTGGCTGCTTAGCTCCCTTTTATCCTCTGTCCCAGATGCAGGGCTCTCTTTCCATCAATGATTTACTTGCATAGCTCCTCTGCTTGAAATACCGACTGCCCTTCCTGAGCAAGTTCTTCCTCGGTGTTACGTAACACACAAAAAAATAACTCCCTTCCCCCATAATTAAATTTATTGTCAAACATTTTTATTTGTTAATATTTGTTTATTGTTAAATACTGGCAGCTGAGCAGCCATTGTCCGTAATGGTGTGGGTAAATCTACACAGCACAATGGACTGCTGTGTGAGCATACATTTTCTCTTCTGTTTTCTTTAGCACGGGCAAGTTAAAACAATGTAGAGCTATTTCAGTCATGAACCCTGAGCAAGGAATTCAGAATTTAACAGTGAAATCCTTCAGTCTTCTCAGAAAAAGCACCTGAACCTCATTCTCATGATTAAATGAATGGCTTCTAACCTTCTGGTTTTACAGACAGAAGCAGGAGAAAATACTAGTCTGCTAAGAGTCAACAATGGCTGCCATCAAACAAGTCTGATTCAAAGAGCACCAAAGGCATAGTTCATGTTCTGGGGCTTCCAATCACTTTCAAGGCTGTCACACAGTCGAGAGTTTGCTGGGATCAGATGTCAACAGTTAATGTTTCCTGTGGATTTCTAATCCCAATTCATACTATGCAACCTTGATATCAATGGCTATTTCACCTGTGGATATGGGTGAGTTTCTCCCTGTAATGTGGAAGAAAGGGACATTTTTAGTCTTAAGCAACCATTTTTAGTAGGTTTTATACATCTCTAAATTAATTCCTGGTATTTGGCCTTGCAGGTCTTTTTGTTTACAAGCGTGTTTTTTAGAATAAGACCATGAGGTACATCCGTGAATATGTTCCTGGAGTAGGTAATGCAGGCTGGGAAACATTCATAGAAACGTTACCATATTACATATTAAGGAGCCCTACAATTGACTGAGACTTAAAAGAGCAGCAGAATGAAAGCTGTTTTGGGTAATAAGTCTGAAAAACTCCCCATCACTCCTGTTACTGTCATCTTTCTTGTTTATAACCTGGAGAGTACTTATGGGACTGAAGTTTGCTGCTTCGTTTCATAACAAAAGGGGAAGGTCAGGAGCAGAGGAGAAAGATGAGGAAGGGAAATGAAATGAAAGATGGTAAAGCCAGTAAAAAATACAGCAGTAGTAAGAGGAAACCTATGTTCTTACCTCTCCTTGACCAGCAGAACCAACACAGGATGATATGACTCTGTCCCCAAAGCTTAAAGGACTCCTGAGGAAACATAGGTGGCTAAGAAGAAAAGAGGGTTTGGGACAGTAGGAGCATTGCTGTGGAACCTATTTGGAGCCTGATATGGGTGCTTTAAGGGATTGCTCAGGACTATGAGTCCCAGTGTTTGAAAATTCCTCTCTTATAAAAGTTCTTAAGAGGAAGGAGGATTTGTGGTACAAATAATGTGTTTTCTGCCCCTTTTCTGATTATTCGATCTCTGTCCCTCTCTTTGAGTTACCTTTTTTTTTTTTTTTTTTAACAAAAAGTCTTGTCTGTTCAGCAATCACAGGCAGTGTGACTTGGGTTGTTCACTTGGATATGAAGCAATCCCCTGTTTTGGGCCTCCCAAGCTATGCCATAACATCTTCTGCAACTCACTACATCTAGACCTTGTTCTGTGATCCCATGACTGCCTAAATCACAGATTTTCCCAGTTAGACATAGTAGTATGAGATAAAAGTTTCTTGTAATGAGCAAGGAGTTAATATGGGAATGGGAAGACTTATTCTTGTTACAGACATCAAAACCCAAGTGGAAAATCATATTATACATATTTGATTATTACTGGTTTATTTTAATTTTTTAATTGCTGTAGAAGCACTCTCACCAACCCTGCAAATAATGCCTTGAGGACAGACTGCAGTGACTGAAGTCAGTGAACCCTTATGAGAGACAGCATTTTGCCTCCATCAAGTACATTAAACACGCCCATTTTTATGGCTTGGAGTTAGCAATGGACACAAATGTCTGAAAAGAGTCTTTATCATCCACACAAAATTAAGTAACTAGTTCAACTATTTATCATACTGCATGAAAATGTAGAACTTCTGTTCTCTTGTGCTGAGACTAATGGCATCACAGGCACTGACTTTCTGGGAGGTGAAACTTGCATAGCTTTAGTCCATTACCATTTTGTAATGCTCATATGAACCATTTGATGATGATGGAATTAGTGGAGCTATTTCTTACTAATCAATATTATCACCTCAAGATTTTGCATTTACTGAAGTCTTGCCTAATAATCATGTTATCTATTGTACTAGAGAAATCCATGGCCATGGTAGCACAATACCCTTGAAAAGCCACAAGCAGTTTATAACCAGTACTTGGCATCATACTAAGCAGTAAAGCTGATAATAGCTTTTACTGGTTTCAACAGGTTTGAAGATAAAACTATGAGGTGTCCTAAAGAAAATATTGCAATTGTGAGTGGCTCCTGGATCTTCGAGATCAAGCCTGAGCTTTAATTCAGTGTTTTCCAACTTCTTTCTGTTTGTGGGTCTTTGAATTTTGGCCAATGGAGAATGGCCTTTTGAAAACTTTGCATATATAGTTAACTACAAAAGATATGTGCTCTTTAAAAAATGTACTCTTTTAAAAAATCTGTTTTTTTCAAGCATTTAGAAATAGTTCACAAGACTTTGAGGGGTCTGCAAACTACAAGCTGAAAACCACTGATTTAAGCATAAAGGATGGTGTTCAGTGAGCCATCACGGTACGGACAGCATTATCTAGCAATGATGGATAGAGAGCCAACCCCTAGTAATTGCAGCGTCTTTAATACATACTTGATTAATTATGTTCTTTTATCATCATTCTGCAAGGTCAAATGTTTGCTGCTGAAGAGTTTGCCATCTCCTGGCTTTGTCTGTGCATGTGTGTACGTGTTGCTGTGCAATTGCTTCACAAGGAAAACTAATCTCTGCAGAGCTACCAGAGGACAGATTTTCTTTAAGCAACAATTTTTTTTTAAGTTGATAAAGTGCAAGGACCAATCCTGTCATTCTATATGATTTATCTGGTGTGTAGGAAAGTCGTCGGCAGCGTGCGGATTTATTCCCAACTGTAAAAAGCACTGTAGGAATTTTTCATTACTTGGATGTACCGATGTGTAAAAAGTGTTGCTTGTAATGTTAGAAAAATATCCCAAGAGTGGGATAAAAATCTCTCCAGCTTCACAAGAAATCCCATTATTCATGATGTAACTGTAAAAAAAAAAAAATATACAGGGAATAAAATAAAAAATGTCCATTAACTTTTCCCAGGAAAATTTTGCCCTTTTTTCAGCTTTTAACAGCCAAAAGGCTGTTAACCATTAGTGGCTATTTATGACTTGCTTGTGAAGAAAAGTTTGAAATGGAAATGAAGCATTGTCCATTTTTATGAACTCTTAAACCATTTTTATAAACTTATATATGTATTCACATACTCACACTTGCCTTTCTGAAAACTTTCCTTCTTGTTTATTTTTGAACAGCTTTTTTTGTTTTGTTTTTAAATGTCTGTGATATATGAGCTATTCAGACTTTTTTACTCAACGCAAGGTGGCAGTAAGACATTGCCCAATGACATACAATAGCTTGGGCTGCTTGTTTTCCCCCTTGTTTATCTAGCCTTCAGATAACAAAAGCCCTCCTGATGGATAAGCACGTAAAGAAAAGAGTTTGTAATAAGAACAGTTTAGAAAGATGCAGAGATAAAGAATATACTCCAGATAAGATTCGAAAAGACTGTTTTCATTATTATAGGCAGTGTTGTATAATATTGTGGATAGTATCACAAAATGCTATATTTTTCTCTCTTTTTTTCCTTGTGGTGTTATCACTTCCTTAGGATTTGCACGTTAAATAAAGGCTACTCTGTGCAAAGGTGGAAATTTACCACATTCTCATATTCTAATTTAGCAATATTCCTAATATTTGTTGAAATTCTGCACTTTAGAAAAGACAAAGCTTTCTACCTCAGGTCTTTGTGGTCTAGAAAACACTTCAGTGCCACTGCACAGAATAGCAGCTACAGTGATAAACACCTTTTCAAATGCAGCGGGAGGGTGGAATAAAGAGAGATGTGCCAGAGTATTCCACTGGCAATGTTAATAAAGGATTTGTTCTTGTTCTGGACAAATATAAATCATATGGTAATGGTATTGAGTATAGACCAGCAAGTTGCAAATGTAGCTGGTTTTGCTTTTATTATCCATATTCCAGCAGGCGCAAAGCAGATTCAAAGCATGGCTGGGCTACTAAAATTCATCCTTGTGGGACAATTTATGGTGCTTCAGGTCCGTATTAATCCCAGCATCCAAGAATACTATGAAGCATTTATGCATCGTGTTTTTGGCTAGCTGTCCATCTGAAATCAAGTTTTATCAGGATGGCCCCAACTTGCCAGGGGCCACTTTGATGTGTAGCTTCTCTACACACTAATGTATGTGTTGAGTACCAAAAAAAATTATAGAAGTTTCAGAAAAGCTGATTTAATGGAAACTCTGCCTCCTTGTTTCACAAGTTATACACATGTGGTTTATTTTCCAAGAACTGTTTGGCAGAGTTCACGTTATTTTGTTTTCCATCAAAATGATTTACTTATAGCTTCTAAAATCCAATATCAGTGTTGATCCTATGAACTCCTGTGCATGTGAATCATACACACAACTTGGAATAAGCATCCCTTAACATCTATCAAAAATATAATAGTTTTCTGATGTCAAAATACTGTTAGACAACAATGTAGACCTACTTCTCCCCTTGTTTACACCTTATAGCTTTGCTCTTTGATACTTGCTACCTGGAGATGAATTACGAGCTGTGGGACTATGCAAAATAATACATTTTTCAGAAAGAAAATTCCCAACTCTGCGATCTTGATTTTTACACTAATGACTTTCATCATGAAGACTAGTGCCCACAGAGCACCTTTAAACTGATCTTTCCGCTATTCTCAGTGTGTGATTCGTGTATGAACATATAGTCTGGAGTAAGAAAACGTCATACTGTAAAACTCATTAGCTTGATTGACTATGTGTGATTCCTTGAGATAATTTCATTGAATTTTTTAGAGTTGGAAGGGACCATAGAGATCATCTAGTCCAACTGCCCTGCTGAAGTAGGATTACCTAGAGCATGTTGGAGCACGTTTCTCAGGACTGCATCCAGGCAGGTCTTGAAAATCTCTAAGGAGGGGACTCCACAGCCTCCCTGGGCAGCCTGTCCCAGGGCTCCATCACCCTCACTGTGAAGCAGTTTTTCCTCATATTTGAGCGGAACCTCCTATGTTCCAGCTTGTGCCTGTTGCCCCTTGTCTTCTCACTGGCAACCACTGAAAAGACTCTGAAGAGTCTGGCTCCCTCCTGCTTCAACCCACCCTTTAGTATTGATAAGGTCTCCCCTCAGCCTTCTCTTCTCCAGGCTAAAGAGTCCCAGCTCTCTCAGCCTTTCCTCATAAGAGAGATGCTCCAATCCTTGAATCATCTTTGTTGTCCTTCGCTGGACTCTTTCCAGTAGTTCCCTGTCCCTCTTGAATTAGGGAGCCCAGAACTGGATGTAGTATTCCAGTTGTGGCCTCACCAGTGCAGAGAAGAGGGGGAGAATGACTTCCCTCCATCTACTAGCCACACTCTTCCCTATGTAGCCCAGGATTCCGTTGGCCTTCCTGGCCACAAGAACACACTGCTTGCTCATTGTCATTTTGCTGTCTACCAAGACCTCCAGATTTTTCTCTTTGGAACTAGTCTCCAGCAGGTCCATGCCTAACCTCTATTGGTGCTTGACATTCTTCTTCCCCAGGTGCAGGACCCTACACTTTTCCCTGTTGAGGGAAGTACCTCCTCATGAGGTTCTTCCTTGCCCAGCTCTCCAGCCTGTCCAGGTCTTGCTGGATGGCAGCACGGCCCTCCTGGGTGTCAGCCACCCCTCCCAGTTTGGTGTCATCAGCAAACTTGCTGAGGATACACTCTGTCCCCTCGTCCAGGTCACTGATGAATATATTGAACAGGACTGGAATAATACAATTGAGGGCCAGAAGGAATTTTCTGGAATCTACCTAGGATTCAGCTATTGTCTAAGAGCTCTTTGCTAAGTGTTTTGTGTAAGCATAATGATTTTGAGTGCATCGTAAAATCAGAGAAGTGTTTTGCTTTGATATATACTTCCAGTTTTCTTGGATGGAACTCCAACACATCTGAGACTGTTCAAAATGTCACTGTTCTAAATGTAAAATGGAGATTCTTCTATAAAAAAACCTTCTCTGAAAATCTCCAACAAATTGTGAGGTCTTCCTAAGAGATTTTTAGTATCTGCTAACATTCCTTTGAAGTTTTTACATTATCTTTATTTTAATCGCATGCCACCAATCATGCCATTAATTTAAGTATATAAACCTGAAATAGCATTATATTTTTGACACCCTCATATTATACTTGGAATGGCTGGAACACTAGTAAACAGAGCTATTTCACTGAATGCCCAGGGGAGGGAAGTGGAAAAAAAAATCCAGCCGCGAGCTCCAAGAAAGAAATCTGAGGTCAAACAGCTTTCATGGGAGACAAACTACGTGGCTGGGATTATCCTGGCCAATTGTGGGTTACAAAATCTCTCTTGAGAGTTTATCATGGCCAGTTGCTGTATTAGTTTTCCTCTTCTACATCTGTTTGTGGGTGTGGACAGCACTCAGAAGCCTTCCTTGTCTTTAAGGCTTTCTGTACAAGAAAGCATAGATGAGATGCCAGGACAGGCTCTATTTGAATGGACTTGGACTTGCCATGCTGTTTGCAGGCTCGCCTGTTGTGTTCACATACACAGCAAGCAGGTTCTTACTCTTTAAGCTTCTCCACACTCTACTGTGTTTTGTACGCATATAAGAAAAAATATGATCTCCTCTGAGAGGCAGGATAACCTCAAGGCTAAAGATACTTTGAGGAATTTGAAAGCAAGTTAAGTTGTCTACATAAACAAGGCCATTTTGTCCATTCTGAAATATTTCTTGCTTTCTGTTTCTAATTAATACATTCAGTTACATCTTTTTCATACAAATACACTATTTCCAACTCTTTCCCACCTCAGTTAACACTGGTACAGCAACCACTAGTTACAGCTAAGTTCAGACTCGAGCATCTGTGCAGCTTAAAGGAAACCAGCCGGAAAGGATTTCTGTCTTAAATACTACCAATTTCTCCGACCATATAAAAAATATACCTATTTCTTTTTCAAGTCTCCAATTAAGTAACTTACTGTGTGGCACAAAGTCTGTACTAGAATGTGCCTGTTACGTTTGCTGTGACATTCACCTCCTGTACGCAGAGGCAGGGCTTCTCTTTCTGAAGTCAGGATTGTGTACAACAAGAAGCTGAATAGTGGGAGGCACTTTTTGGCAGAGAGTCACTACTCTGTTCTATACTTTTGGAAAATAAAAAGGCTACAGGTGTTGCAGATTCAAGCTTTACCTGCAAGTTCTCCATGCTCTCATGCATAGAAAAGCATTAAGATTTTGAGTATATCTTAAATGGAAGTTGGAGAGATTGGATGAGCTTTTCTTCTTATGGTAGGTCATGTAGCCACATATACCCCAAACAAGCAGAGAAAGACACAGTCTTGGAGCAATTCAGGTCCTGGGATTTGTCATCCCAGGACAACAAAGGGGACTTTGCAAATTTCTCATCCTTAAAGTCTGGGCTCAACTTCCCTGCCCCCATGGTGTTCATTCCATGTATTTCGAGAGTAGTCAAGGACATGAAATATTTTCTTTACGATTTCATAGCAGAAAAATTTTAGATTGGCACTGAATGCCCTTTCCATCTTGTCAATGATAGTCATCTTAGCTCTGGCCACAAAGTAAGAGAATTGGGTTCCTATTTCTTTGTTTTTAAAAATGAACTATTTTAAGTTTAGATCATGTATCTTATCCTATTAAATGTTTGTTTTTATTCCTAACTACATAAATGTCCTTGTACAAATGTGTTGGTAGCACTGTCTAGCAAATGTGCAGTTCAGGACCATAGAACAAATTCTCAGAGATTCGCAAGTGTGGCTTGTGCAATGGTGACACTTCGACTGTCTCTGTCCCTTTCTTGGCCCGTGGACTGGCACTGATACCTGTAGCTTACAAGCCAGTAATTGCTTTACACAAAAATGTGGGTTCAGATATTTCCAATCAGAATTTGGAATGAGTAAGGAGAGCAAAGGAAAACGCTTAGAGTAACCATAGGAAATGTTGAAGATAGAGGTGCTGGTATGCCTTGTCTTGCTAACAGATTTAGATGCCTACCTGCAAGGCCAGATTGATGGCTCTGTGAGGGAAGAACCAGAGTCCAAAGCTGCTCTAGAGCAGCGGACACCTCACCCTGTCACTTCTCTATTATTGCATTCCTAAGACTGAGATTTCTTACAGCAGACAAGGAGAGAGAAGGAAAAATGAGAATGACTCTAGACAGATGAACGGGGCATTTTCCCGGATGTCAAGGGACTTTCTGGTTTTGGTTTGGATCATAGGCATGTTTCACTGAAAAGCAAGAAAGTGTTACTGAGCTTTGAGGAAAGAGGTTTGATACGTATGTTTGCCTGAGACCAAGAAACTGAAACTCTGCATTCCATTTCACGTAATGATCAAGATTGAAAAGTAGCTTGACACTGAGGGCAGAATAAATTTGAGATTTGGTTTGATACCAGGCTAAAGAGACAATATTTTCTGAGCTTTTTCTGCCTTTGACTCTTTCATAGAGAATTATATATGCAAGGAAAGAAATTTATTTTTGGCAGGGGAGGAAAGTTAAAACTGGCTATGACTGAGGTTGCCATTTTATATGGAGCCCGATATTTTATATGAGATACCCAAATCTGGGACTAAAATTTCTGTTCTACCGAACAGATCAGTCTATGATCTAGTTCAGTATACGTTCAGCTAAGTTTTTTCCATACTTGTTTCTTTCACCAGAAATTAATGACTGCCATTAATTTGTTTTCTGTCCATGTGACTACACGTAACTTTTCAGTTGTATTTTTTTAGTAGGCAGAGGTCATTAAGTTTGCTCTTTTGCATCACACCTTTGTTAAAGGGTTTTTGTTGGCTTTACATAAAGGCCATAGCCACAAGTTGAAAGTCGTGGTTTTAAATAAATCAAGAAAACACAGAGAAAGAACTAAGGCTTCCTATACAAACCACCCAACTAAACCTGTTAATTTTCTAGGCACACATGGATGTAACATCCATGATACAGAACAAAGCAGCATGGGGTTGTTGTGTCTGCCTGGCAGCGGTGCCCCACAACTCTACGTTGAATTCTGGCTCATTTACAGTGATTAAAAAAAACCCCAACATTAAAAAGCTGGCCAAAGCAGAAGCTTTGCATTTTCTAAAGATTCAAAGATTTTTTTTTTTTTTTTTTTATATTGTGGAGACTTCTGTAGTGGTAGGACACAGAATTTTGCAGTTATTATTGGCGCTAGCGAGACCACAGAAACACCGTGTGATTACTCTAGATGGGTGACTGCAACAAGACTTGACTGTAATAGGCTTCACTGAGTAATATGAATGTGTAGTTTTGTTGTAGTTTATTGTACTCTGAATAGCTTGAAGCCCTGGTTCAAAAGTTCAGTTTTTTTCTTGGCTGGAAGGAATGTTAAAAGCCTTCTCTGGGGAAAATGATACTACTAGGCAATGAGTTAAAAATACTGATTTATCACATTTGATACATTAAAAACAAACAGCAAAAATGTATCTATGCTAGACTTAAAGTCCAAGTTTCAAACTAGTAGGACACCCGTGCCTACCGTTTCCAGTTGCCTAGCTCTACTTTTCATTAGTCAGGTTGCTTCTCTGTCTTATACTTTGCATTAATCAGGTTGCTTCTCTGAATCTGAATCCAGCATCCTGAAATTTTTCATGACTGGATTTAAAAAATGGAGGTTCTACTGGTAGGATGCTTCTTTTTTTTTTTTTTTGCAGAAACCCTTGCAGCTCTGACTCCCTGTATAGGGGTAAAAACTAATGTGCAAATGAATGTTACTCTGACAGGGCTGCCTCTCTCACTCCAAAATATGATTATGTATGATTATGTTATATCACTACTGAATTTGTTTGTCTCAAAATGTGCTTCTGTTATGCTATATGATGTACAAAGGTATCAGGCAAAGATGATCCAATCTGCAGAGTTCTTAAGCCTCTGAGAACAAGAACACCTTTTCCTTCCTGCAACAGCAGTATTGAGGGTCAGCTCCAGCTCTTTGCATATGAAGTGCTCCTGTGAACCACATGAAAGAGAGGTTTTTGAAATGTTCTCTCTTATAAGAGGTACTTCACAATATCAGCTCAAGTGTTTCTTGTTTTCTGATAAGAACAGCGAGCAATATGTAATACCAAAGAAAAAATGGAAGCAGTACAGTCCTTTAGTCAGGCTTTCCTGTTAAAATGGAAATAAAATGCAAATGTCTATCTGTCTGCTGTATAAATGCATTAAACCACAATGATAACACATTCGAGCTGAGTAGGAAAGCACTTTAAGATGGATTTTATTAATGGAATATGGTACATGTAGATCAGCTAGACTGATGCATGTTTTTATGAAAGCTTGTCAATTTTCTTACCTTCCTTGGAAAACTGCAGGAGACTTTTATCAGTATTTACAAAATATTTTTTGTAATCTGTTCATAATACATATTAACAAGATGATCAGTAGTAAAGCTGGGTGTTGTCGTGTATTGTAGTGAATTAGGACTCATGACTCTGTGGTACAAAGTGCCCTTTACATGAAGAGGTGATTGGACCCAGTATTGACCCCTGGGGTACACTGCTAGTTGAAGGTCTCCAACTAGACTTTGTGCCACTGATCACCACACCCCAGGCCCAGCCATTCAGCTAGTTTTCAATCCACCTCACTGTCTGCTCTTCATCAACTTCTGTCTGAGGGTCTTATGGGAGATGGTGTTTGAAAGCCTTACTGGTCTATGAGGTAGACAATATCCACTGCTCTCCCCTTGTATACCAAGCCATATGAGTGTTCCTCCAGCAGGTGTTACAGCCACCAGCAGATAGTCATCCTATGACAGATGTCCCTCACTTACCACGCTGTAAGGAGCCCTTTACAGCAAGCAAGCAAATGACCCCAAATCTGTTTTTATCCTGGTCCCCTCTCACTCTGGGATGCTGTGGCAGGGGAGGGAGTGATGAACATTCTTTAGCTTCCAGCCCAGCCACCAAATATTACTGCAAGCACAAAGGTGAATCTGACAGAAATATCTTCCCTGTACATGGGCAAGATCTCCTCTATCTTTTTCTTTAAAGAATTTAAATCTATTTTGCCTAACAGTCTCTCTATCAGAGAGATTTTTCTTGAGATCAAGCTGTTTTTGTAACCCTCTTCTAAATTCAACATCTTAACAGTATCTGAAGGACAGAGCAGTTAAGGACACACTTAATTCAGATTTTCTGTTTGTGATTTGTATGTGTGAATCTTTGCAACATTAGAAGTTGTTGGAAGGTAATAGCAGCTTGCATATGTGTCTACTCTGGCATAGAAGCATTGGCCTGTATTTACAAAAGCTGGTTAATGCTCAAGGGATGAGATTAAAATGCTTGTGAGGTCAGAACCTGAAGAGAATCTTGTAATAACAGTATGTGAGGGATGTATCCACATATAATGCAACAATAGCACTTTTTACTAAACAGTTTTCCTTTGTTAAATAACATTGTGCTCAAGCAAGATCTGATTGAAAGGATTAAATAAAATCTCAGCGTCTGTGATTGAATTTTCTTTAGGCACCCTAAGTCACAGCAATGGCAGCATCAAACAAACAGATTGATTCAGACCCTCTGAATCATGAAATTTAATAAAGAAAGATCTATTAAATGCAATATTGCCTCCCTAAGAGCTTCAGACCAGCAACCATCTACCCTTCCTCCCTCATTTTGGATGTGAATTCAGTACAGATCCAATGTGCAGGCAAACGTACCTGCAACTGCATGAGGATGAGGTGGCTGGGCTCTGGATGAAGCTTCAGGAGGGAACTGAATCCACCTGCAGGGTCTGAGCTCAGGAAAATGTCAGTCCTGCATTACTGCCCTGAATCCTGTAAAGTAAACTTGCCCTGTCTGAGGCTGCTGGACCAGCTGGGGAACAGACTTAGCTGGGGGAACAAGAGGACAGAAAGAAAGGGGAAAAAAATGAGAAAGAAGAAAGTCTGTTTTTCCTATGTTTTAGTGAGCTGAACTGCTTCTCTGAGACAGTGCCAAGTGCTGGAGTGGTTGGAAAGAATAAAGAAGTGCTACCCAAAGTGCAGGTCTGGGAAGCAGAACCACTCCCTTAGCAGCAGCAAGCTGATAGACTGGCACGTTTCTTCTTTCATTTTTGACTCTCTCCTTCATCTCCTACCAAGTTGCTTCCTTCCTCGTTGCATCACATTCTCCCACATCTTGATTTGCATTTTGCCTCTGCCCTGCCAGTTCCTGTGGCCCAAACATGTCAACACAGAAACTTGGTACCTTCAGCTGCAGGTAGTCTAGCTTCAGCTGCAGAGGAAACTATAAAAAATGGCAGATGTTTTGTCAAGGACATTGTTCTTCCAATAACTCAAAGATGTTTTTCTCCTCTGACCTTTCAGAGCCTATTCAGTTGCCTGAATAATCTTTCCTCACCTTAGCTCTGCAGCACCTCTGTAGATTTCCTAATTGCTAAAGCCCTCTTGCTCCTGATGGATGTGGGTTTCAGTATTCATCTTCATGAGAAACTCAGCACCCAGATTCCTTGTGTTTATGCAGTGTCCTTTGTCATGGCCACAGAATAACCACAGCTGTACCCAGTCTCCTCCCGAAAGGAACTCTTTGCCAATGAAAGTGTCACCACTTTGACTTCTGCTGGCATGCTGCCGGCTCAGCTGTTTCGACACAAAGGTTGTAATGATCTGGCAATCAACTCACAGAGGCATCAAGGCTGAAGTTCCCCATTCTAGGCCATTGGTAAGAATTCAGAATAAGTAAGATGTAAATAATGACTTCAGCTATGGTACTCTACATTGATTTCACAAAAAGGGATCAGCCTTCAGCAAGAAAATAGAAATTAAATTTGCAACTGCACTTTTCATTTCCATCTATGTATTGACTTATCTCTACTTGTCCATATCATATACACGTGTATATTTATAAAGCATGCATAGAAAAGCAGTGTTTCATGCTGCCAAATCTTTTTTTTCTGCAAAATGTTTGCTCCAATACAGAATCTCTGGTGAAGAACAAGAGCTGGTCAGTGGCAACAAATCTACACTGTGAGAAGTGCCACATGTGTACCTGGTGATCTGTAGACCTGACTTTCTCACTGACTTCTTTGTGCTCTTCAGTGAGGCACTTTGCCTGTCTTACCACAGTTCATCACATAATAAATGGAGACAATAACCCTTAGCCCCAGTGTAAATAGGTAGATGATTTAAAGATGACAAATGTAGAAAATGACATTGTATTGCTTTTACTCTTAAGGATTACAAAGTATTCAGCACATTACAGTACAGTCAGCACTAAAAGCTTCAATTTCTAATGGCTCCATTTAAAAGCTTAAAGTACAACACTTGTACAATACGTGACCTATTATTGCATTCACTGACACTTGGGGAAGTTCTCCCTTCTTTTAATATATAGTTTTGGAACTTTTCTTTCTCCAGCTGGAAAATGTCCTAATTAGAGAGTTTGTTTTTCCTTTAACAGTCCCCACAGCATTAAAAAACCCCCACACAACCAGGGACTCAGGCTAGGTTCAAGATACAAGAATATGTCAGAAGCAGAGGAGGTGATGGAACGCTGCCACCAGTAAGAGAACAGGATATCAGTTACGAAGCAAGGAAAACAAGCAGAAAGCATGCCAACTTAGGATAATTTCTTTGCTATGCCTTCAGTTTTAGAGCCATGCATACAAGTGTCTTGGCATTTATTCTGAAACTTCAGGTATGTCTCTCTTCAAAGATCCTCTACATGGATCCTCCTCTTACCTACGTAATTCAGAATATTGGTAAAAAGATGACATGTATAACAAGCATTTCCTCCCTACCTGCTGAATGGAAAGAACCCTGTGCTTGTTGGATCAGTGCCCTTAGTCCAACACTAGGAAAAACATTGACAAATTTTTTTCAGTTTATGAAACACATCTGTTCAAGAGCCAGTTCAAGTTGTTCAAGACTGTCCCTACTTTTTCTCTGGTAAAAACGTGTGAGTTAGGAAAAACATTGGGTGAAAGACATTGCCTTTCCTTGGCCTGTATATTTTTGTTTCCATATGCCTGCTTTTATATGATAAAGATTGTCAAGTTTTAGTAGCTGCCTCCTAATAAAAGAATTATTTACATGGGAGTGTACCAAACCAATCATTGTTTTGTTTGCCATTGAGCCCATGCTGTTCTCTATAAACTCTAAACCAGGGACAGAAACACCACCATATAATGAGGTAAAAAGGCACACATTGCAAACAGAACACCTTAAATAAATAGCTTGTTTTCAGCTCACAAACTGACCTGTTTTAATAGGTCTTGCGATAACTGCCTGCTAGTAATAAGGTATTATGATCTTGTAGAAGTCTTACCACATGAAAAAAGCAATATAGGTTCAATATTTTACTTTCAGTTATTGTGCTAGAGGCAGAAGACCAAAGAATGATACTGCTTAGAATAAGGCTGATGAGTAAATGATACGTCCAGCTTCCCAGTGTACTGAGGAGTTGTTTTAATGCACTTTTCCAGGTATTAGTGTCTTGATGAATCTGATTTCTTTATAAACTTACTCTAGACTTGCTCTGTAAAAGCATAACCTTTCCTCTGCAATTAGTCACGTTTGTTGGAGTTCTGCGAATCAGGCTGTGGCATTGCCTGGTGGTGCCCTGTGTGCCTGGACACTTCTCATGGGGAGATGCTGGCACCTGTGAACCCTTTCGCTTGTCCTGCCACCTGTGCCTGGTCATAAGCATCCTTCACCCTTTTGTCAGTGCACCTTTGCTTCTCACTTTTACTCTGCATCAGCCTTTCTCCAACTGTGGTCACAATCGGTGGGGAGTCGTGAAAAGATTTGGAGAAGACCACAAAATGCTGGAAGACATGGAGTTAATTGGCAACGGCTTGGTACTTCACTGGGCGAGGAAATGAATGCTTGTGCTTGCATCCAGTAATGACAACCTGTTCCTCCTTTCCCAACCTGGAGGAACTGAGCTTCTGCCAACTCAGGGGAGCACAGGGACAAAAAGAGGTTCAGAGGAAGGCATCTGAGACAGAAAAAGAAAAACCTAAAAGCAGGGTGGGTGTTTCAGAAAATTGAAGGAAAATTACTCGAAGTTTATAATGCTTTCATGTACCCCAGACTACTGAAAAGTCCCTCTCTGTTTATCCCTCCCCAAATAGGGAAAACTCTTGCAAATGGGAAAAACAATATTAATGAGAAATCATTTTCTATCCATCATCTGATTTCCTTGGTGTACCTTATATCTCTCTGCTTGATAAAATAAAGCTCTGCATGGCAGGGTCCAGAGGCTGTAATCAAATAGCACAAATCCAATAAATAGCATTAATAAAATAGATCTAAAAAATGGATCAATAAAGTAGAAGTCATTGTGGTGCTCTTGAACCACAAGGTGCTTTTTGACCTTATGATTCGAAAGCAGAATAGACTTGCCAGTGGTCACCGGTGGTCACTCACAAATCCTGACTATTTGGGGAGGTCTATAAATATGGCGATGGGGCAGTGACTGTCTCTCACTCCTTGCATGAATCCATGCAGTACTCTCACAGAAGCAGAGGGAATGCCCCTCTTGCTGCTATAGTGGGATTTCCAGAGCTTTGCGCAGCCTTGTTAAGGATCAGCTTTCAAGTCAAGAAAAGGCCTGAAATCTTCCCATTAACTGTACTGTTTCATTGTTTTATCTCTAAATGCACTTCTTTCATTCACTTGGACCTCTGTTTTATTACCATTATTAACAACAGTAGTGTAAGCCATCTAGATACATTACAGAAACACTGATCCCAACACAGACCTTGAAACTTGAATAGCACCAAACCGTATCATAAGCTATTTTCAAGTTTATCCACCCAGCTCACATTTTACTTCTCAGCTCTGCTGTCTTTTGATTAGCTTCAGGGTGTTTAACTATGGCAAGATCATATCATATCCCTCTTCTTCCCTTACCTTAGGGTGAACCACTTGTCAGGATATATGTTTTCTGGCTAAGGAGCTGCTGAAGGGGAGTTGGTCTATGAGCTGCTGGGATAGAGCTCCAGCAGAGCTGAGATTGGGCTGTTTCTGTAAGTGTGTCTGTGGTCCATCTCTGTGCTGTACAGCACCTCAGGGTGGACATCTGTCCTTGGCTGGTGTCAGTGGCTGCATGAGAGGGTTGGTGAGCCCATACAGGCTTGGTGAGGAGGCTGAGCCCAGGCATTGAGCTCTGGTGCTGCTCCTGACAGCCTGTCAGTGCCAGTGGCACTAAAATATTATCTTCTGATCTGAGCTGCACAGATGTCCTTGGCTTTCTCTGTCTGGATCTGCGATAAGCTATCTTACTGCCTTAAATAGAAGTAAGTGTAAGAAAGCCAGAAAAGAAAAGTGAATAAATTGATTTCCATCACCAGGAGTTGATAGGAAACTTATGCTGAATCCTTATTTCTGAGTCCTGCACCATACATACTTTGTCCCACAGGTAGCATGTGGGTAAATATTTACACAGGCAACTGCAGTTATAATTGATGTTATTTTTTTTTTTACCACGATGGCACTTCTCCTCCCCTTCTTCCCCTCCTGTCCCCCCAGTATATTTGGAGAACCTGCTTTTTCTTTTCCCTAATCTGTAAAAAATAGATATGTACCAGTCAGATAACACTTGATTATTATTAATAATGGTATTTCAACATGGGCTCTGTTATAAATTAATAATTATTCTACTTCTGAAATGATAAGATAAAATGGGGCAAAGGCAGAAATGCATTATAGTGATTGAGTGATGTATGGAAACAGCAATTTCAAAACCACCATTTTAATGGAAAATTAAACATTTAATTGGATTATGGATTGTGCATCACCATAGTAGTAAACATTGAATGAAAGATAAAAATCATATGAACCATGAGTTGGAATTGGGGCTTATAATTAAGGAATAAGTGATTCCTCTAAACTTGAAAGCCTGATTTCTGGAAGTGTGGAGGGAATGTTGGTCTCCATTCAGATGGAGCTCATACCTCCTAAAATACAGATCCTCAGTTCAGCACTGAGACAAATTCTCATTGTCCAAATTAAGGACCAAATGAAATGACGCGAACTTGCCAGAAGTCAAGAATTAGCTCAGTACTCATTGTAAATCTAATGTATCTAAGTGAAATCACTGAATTTCTATTTTAAGTGTACGTAAAGCCCTGGCTCTGGATAAACAAAAGAGAAACTTGAAGGTCTATTTCAGAAAGGAACAAAAATAAATTATGATCTTGTTCCTTCCTATTGTTCTTTTCAGCTGCCTGGACTCTCAGCATCACTTGAGTTTGGGCTGAATGTTAGGTTAAACTGTTGATAGCAAACTTACCCATATCCAAAATAATACCATTCATTATAAATACCTGTGTACGCCTCCTTGGGTTCCTGCAAGTTTAGTAGGAAATACGTCTTTTTCACTAGAGTGTTTGAAGTTGGAATGAAATTAAACAGAAATGCCACTCCTTTGTTAGAAATTAAAAGGAAGAGAGGTAGCTCAGGAAGATACACGCTCATTGTTATTATACATTGCTGTCTTCTGAAACTTATTAACAATAAATACTGGAGTGATGGGAGTAAATCTGTATTTCCACAGTATTTGCAGCTTATGAATCAGTGAGAACATTGCTTTCCCAGCTGTGATTTCATCATAGGCAAAGCAGAGGTGAAAACACCTCACTGCAACTCCCCTGCGGATCCATTAGCAGCAAAACTGCATTTAACTCACTTATGCCAGCTATTACATCTTTCTCACCAGCAAGCCCTTGTGGTGTTTTTCCACTGCTTGCCAGATGGAAAGCAAGCAGGCATTGTGGTGGTGCATGTTGGTGTCCAGCTTTCTCCCCGTGGGGACACCATGCCGGGATGGCGTTCTTGTCTTATGCCATGGGCGAGGCAAGACCATTCTTGCTGCTCTGCCTGGCTGGAGGACAAGTGTCTGAAGCACCTTGTTGCTCTGGGAAGTCTGCCTCTAGCATTCTCCCAGGAGCCTGGCTCCACCCTGAAGCTGGGTTCCTCTTTTTTGGGTTGCGGCCAGGGCAAGGAGACAGGATGCATGCCCAGCTGCGTGCATGCAGTAACACCCAGAGGTCCTGCATGTGGATGTGGGCCCTCTTAGGCAAATGCTGCAAAGATGAAGACAGACATCTTCAGTGCACATCAGGAGGCTGAGGCAAGTGTAAATCACCAGTACTCACCTGTTGGTATCCATGCTGGCAAGTGGCAGCTGTAGAGGAGGAACAGACCCAGCTTTTGCAGGGTCTCTGGCTGATACAGGGCTGTGCCAGCATCTCATTGCATCTCACATGGTGGGGTGAGCTCCATTTCTGCCTGTGCGTTGCACACAGTCCATTTAAAGTTGATGGGAGTGAAAGCATGTATCACAAGGTGAAGGTAGCAGAATGAGGCTCAATAAAGCTAAAATCAGCAGTGGATGAAGTCTTAGAAACAACAACAACAAAGAACAAACTAACATCTAATGACCAGACTGCTGTTTTATGGACTATGTGGCAGGCAATAACAAGGAAGGATGTTGTTCATAACAAACTATAAGCTGGCTTTCTCTTTTGGCAGCTTTTTACAGAAATGCCCCCAAAGTTGGGAAGTATCTCTCACATGAACACCCAAACATGCTCCTTTGAGGCTTTTTACAAGTCTGCCCTTCTTCAAACTTCAATTCCACCATCCCTGCCTATTGCTACAGCTTCAGGATCCTATGTAAGGAGCATGCTGAATCCCTTCCATTTGCCTTCCCCCATGATTTCATGGTTGCTTCTTATCTTGGATCATTTTCATGTACAGAGTCTGTTTCATCTGAACGGGAGGCTACAAAATAAAACCTAAATTTGTCGTTTTATTTGTGGCATTAATTCTCTTGTGGTAATGCTTACAGAAATAGTTATAAGCGTGTATAAGTTGTATCAAGCCTTGAATAGATAGGAAAAGGAAAATTAAACCATATTGAATGTATTCAATAAGTGTGTTTAATTAAACATTTTAAATAAATATAGCTGTTATTTTAATAATAGACAAATTAGGATAGTTTCTGTCCCTGAGAGAACCTTTCAGTTAGTTTATTTTCCAAAGCTAATGTTTTGTATTTGCAGTGCAGGAATAATTTTAGCTAATTTAATGAAGTTTTTGTCTAAGCCTGGAATTGTTTAAGGAGGTGCAATTAATTTTTTAGAGATGGAAGCTCCTGTCTTTACCATAAAGAAGGAGGATTTTGTTCCTGGCTTAGTTCATTAAGTTCCAGTGAAATCAATCTCTCCGTGTATGAATCGTGCCCTGACTGATGTGACTAAACTAGAAATTTTCCTTACCGATAGTTATGTAACATTGGTCAAAATGTCTTTGTTACATTGGCATCTTGATCCCATTGTGACATACAGTACAGAGTGAAGTAAAAAAATGTGTTACAGAACAGGATAGAAAACTCCAGGTGCGAAAAGCTTTAGACTGCATGGAGAATAAGAATGGTCAAGCTCTAGTGCCAGACGACCTTCTTTGTTTGACAGTGGATATAATCCAAAAGCTGCCTGAGGCAGGAAGGCAATCCACTTACCAAACAGCAGGAGGGAAGGCACTTCTAGGACACGTAATTTTTCCCCCTTGGAGCTAGGGGAAAGGTTTCAATTAGAGATGGGTGAACCTGGTAGTGTGAGGTTTTGCAAACCTCTCCAGCAGATCTATTTTTTGCTTCACAACCATAGCCTAAGTTTCAAACTCTTCTATTATGTAATTTAAGCTCAAGGCTAACTCTATCTAAAAAAAAACAGGCAACTTTTCTCTCCCTCTTTCTTTTGACCAACGTGGAACCTATGTCGTTATATACTGTAACTGCGACCAGGAAAACCGAGTCTCTGTTAGATGTCACATATGTATGGGATTTACATTTGCATTTTCCTTTCCTCCCTGTCCTTTCAAGATGAGGTTCCCTGTTGCATTTCTTAAACGTGTAGCATAGAATAAGATACATGGGAAAAATGCCTGTGTGTGGGAGAATCAAACCACCATGATGCCCTCTCAGACAGGTCTCTATGTGTGTGAGGGCAGCTGTAGAAGTCTCTCTAGATATAGCAGTCCTCTGTAGGGGCTGGCTGGACCTCAGGGCTGCCAAATAATTCCTACCCTCCTGCTCTGGGGCTCTGCCCAGGCTCACTTACCAGCACAAGAACATCCAAGAGGAGCCCTATGCAGTAGCCCAGCAAAGTGCACTGCCAGGACCTTTTTGCAGCCTCAGCTACAATGAACACCCCTAAGTCTCTTACACTCTGCACTAATGCTTACTTGTCCTGAAGCAGCTGGCTCATGGGGAAGAAGGAGGGAGGACTTCAATTTTCCTTGCTGCCTTCCTTACCTTTCCCATGTGGGAACCAGAAAGCAAGCCCTGAATTTGAGTGTGAATTCTGCTCTGTTCCCACCCACTGCTACCTCCAGCTTCATTTACGATAAAAGCAAATGGGACCGACCTTTGTTTTCTCACTTGTACTAGAAAACTATTAACTAAGATTTACCAGGCTCTGTGGAAGGTTTTATTGATTCAGGAAACACCCACATTCTTGACAGCAGTTTCTTCAACATTAATTATTGGTTTAAGTGTTATTTTATAATAGCATTGCCCAACACTAAGAAACAATTTTTCGCTGACGTGGAACAGATGGATAGAAAATATCTCCGTGTTTGCAGGGTATATTTTATAAACCAGCTTGGAAAATCCTGTTTACTGAATTGGGGGGGGAGGGAGGGGTGGAGGGAGAAGAGGAAAGGAAAAGAAAAGGAATGAACTGAGCTCTGTATTAGCTGTTGCAGGCCCATCTGCCAAAGCTGTAATGAGATACTTGTAAAGCAGTAATCAGCTGTATCGATGCTAAATTTAATTTAAAGTAGAGATGCATGGTAAGAGAATCTAGAAAGGATTACAGTGCTAAATTTCTCTGTTAGTTTTCCAAAAAAAGTTCTGGTTGTCATGAGATAATTCGAAACTCATTTAGAATTGTTTTCCCAAAGGAAATATTAGGTAACTTGGCATAAGCATGTTTTTCTGACTAAAATACTTGACATTTTGGTTGATGATGAGACATGATCCCCAGGGCTGAACAATCTCTTCAGAGCTCAGTTTCTGGATGTTGGTGACTCTCTCTGAGCTTTCACTTAGCTCCCTTCACCTTTGGTCTGATTTGTGAGTATGTGTAAGTGTTTGTTTAATTTATGCCTTCCTAATAACCTTCTGATTTAAGACTTCATCGTGTCCACAGACCCCAGTGGGTCTGTAACATCTCCCCAGTTGTTCTCAGCAGTGAGTAGGCTGCATCTCTTGCCCCATCTCAGTCCTCTGCAGCACTTGCTGGCCTGCTCCCAGCAAAGCTGACTGCAATCTGCCCTTTGGGGTCTGGGCTCCAGGTGCTCATTGCCTCTTTGTGCCGTCCAGATAGATGAAATCTGCTAAACCACCCTTTTTCACCCTAATCCTTAGTCTTAGATGGTAAGGATTTCCAAGTGGAATTAACAGTCTGGGATTCAGATTGTAGTGAGTTTCAAAGCTGCTGTGTCTGGCGGGTCTGATCTACTTTGGATCATTTGGTATATAGCAAGGTCACGTCACTTCACTAATAGCCCCAAGGACCCAAAAGGCTCTCTGCAGTTTGCAACATATTTGCAAACTTTTCTGCACTTCTTATCATCTTACTCTACAGCATTTCTTTGGATTATCCCAATTAACACTCCTTGCTGTTTCTTAGGTCTTTGTGCTGTAGTCTCTGCTTTCAGGGAGGAGTTGGAAGAGCTGCACCATGAAGCTAACCTGCCAGTATATGCAGATTTTCCTCTAATTTAAGACTATTCCTCCTTATTAAGATTATTCCAGTACCTTTTACAGGTACTGGAAGATCTCTTTCCTAGGTGGTCATAGGGGAAAATTCCGTGAGGGATATCAGACTTGGTCAGGAAGAAATTATTCATGAGATACTGGAGCGGGTTACCCAGAGAAGTTGGAAGTGTTCAAGGCCAGGCTGGATGGGGCTTTGAGCAACCTGCTCTAGTGGGAGGTGTCCCTGCCCATGGCAGGGGGGTTGGAACTAGATGCTCTTTAAGGTCTCTTCCAACCCAAACCATTCTATGATTCCAGAATTGGTTACAAGGAGGGGAGTACGTCCAAGAGCCTACCAGCCCAGCAACAATTCTGGGACATATGATAAAGTGCGTGTCTATCTATATGATAGACACATTCATATGGCACTGACATGGACATGTTGCTAAGGCTTTTGCTTGTGTTCACCAAGCAGCCAGTGCAGTGCTTTAGGATGTTGTCATCCCTTTTCCAGCCTTGGCCCCCTCTTCCCTTTCATGAGGTGACATTTTAACATTTGGCCATGAAGGCTCCAGTGCTGCACCATGAATGTGTGTAAACCAGGCCCCGCTTTTTGCTTTTCATACTGTGCATTTACCTGAAGCAGCGAAGCAGAGAACAGAGCCGGGGACTGCCAATATAGTAAACCACAGCACTTATCTTCATCAGGGCCACTAGTCCAGAATAAGAGCATCTTATATTTTTCAAGCCAGGAGGGAATTAATAACCAAAGAAAGAATTGTAATACCAGAAATTTCTGCACTGTGACTTGTATTAGGGAAAGAAATTTATCTTTCCTGTACATAAATATCTTTCTGGCATGAACCTTGCTTGTTTTAGATTTTAAGAAAATGTGCCAGGGAGTGTTACAAGTGGAACAGGAGTCCCATTTGGCAGAAATATTAGCTAAACAAATTGTTTCCCTGATCCCCAAAGTTATTTTTCTCTTTTCCTCCCTCCTATCCTCTCTCCCATGCACACCGAGTCATTTAGGCTTTTCAGGTGTGTTTTGCCTAAAGAACTGCAAGCCATACAATTTAAAAATTAGGATCTAAAATTAAAGACTTACGAGGATGCCGGTTTGTGGTGAGAGCTGTAAATAGCCAGCCAACTCAGCAGCCTAAGCAGTCAGACAGTGTTTTCTCAGGACTGCTGCCCTTATTTTCATAGTGCACTGCAAGCAGTGTAGGGGTCTCTGGTAACATAAGAGAGCTGTGCTGGGAGCAGTGATGGAATGCCCAAATTGCTGCCAGAGGAGAGGATCCATAGACCCATTCCCTGAGTCCCTTGTATAAAGAGAGCCTCAAGAGCTGGATGCCAAAAGTGTCAGATCTTCTGCGGACGTGTCTAACAACTGTGTGCTTGTGTGTTTACCAGAGATTCAATATCACATGCAGAGGAGAGAGTCTGAAGCACTGCACATGTGCAGAGCATCTTCTGTTTACATGGACATGTAGTACTCCCAGATGCTTAAAATCTAAATATATCCTTGGATCAATCAGGAATAGTATTTTATGCTGACCCTAGGCTCTCTTCTCTAAAATCAAGAAAGAACGTAATCTTCCTTTCAGCATTTGCTGCAGGACAGGAGTGGCAAGGATATAGATCTTCACTAAGCAAAGAAATGTGTCTGCTTGCTCCTAGTATCACCACTGAGTTCAAGGACAAAGTATGGCTTCTGGGGACCCAATCTAAAGTTTGCCTTGAGATTTGCACCTGGCCCCAAGGAAGTGAAAAATCAAGGCAATCTGTAGTATGCATCTTCTGCTCCTCCATGTAAATTTAAACTCACTGTTGTCTATCACCCAGTGTTGTTTAACATGTTCTCTAGCTGAGATGTTAGCTTTTCCCCTTGCTCACACTACCAGGACAGAATGGTCCCTTGCAGCTCTATGAAGCAATGAATCTGAGGGAATACAGATTCCCTCAAAACCTCACATAGCTCAAACCAGTACTTCCATTCTCGGTCTCTTTTCACAACACAGTTGAAATGCCTCTTCACAGGCACATTTCCCACATCCTGTGCTTGCTCAGTCTCAGAGCCCTGTTGTGTGGAGCTACAATAGAAGGTAGTATAGAGTACTTCTATTAACCACATTGCAAAGGGACCCGGCCCCACACTGAAGGATGGAAGCAGACAATGTAAGCCATTTTATTATTTTGTAGATTACAACACATTTACGGTGAGTGATTTCATTGAATTTCACTGAATTTTTTAGAGTTGAAAGGGACCATAGAGATCATCTAGTCCAACTGCCCTGCTGAAGTAGGATTACCTAGAGCATGTTAGAGCACGTTACTCAGGACTGCATCCAGGCGGGTCTTGAAAATCTCCAAAGAAGGGGACTCCACAACCTCCCTGGGCAGCCTGTTCCAGGGCTCTGTCACCTTCACTGTGTAGCAGTTTTTCCTCATATTTGAGCGGAACCTCCTATGTTCCAGCTTGTGCCTGTTGCCCCTTGTCTTCTCACTGGCAACCACTGAAAAGAGTTTGGCTCCCTCCTGCTTCAACCCACCCTTTGGATACTTCTAAGTATTGATAAGTTCTCCCCTCAGCCTTCTCTTCTCCAGGATAAAGAGTCCCAGCTCTCTGTGTTTCTTCATAAGGGAGATGCTCAATCATTACCCTTTGGGTCCTGTCACACAGCCAGTTCTC